>JAUKPT010004481.1:0-11089 GCA_032273505.1 Nanomia bijuga
CATAAAGAGCTCATCGCAGTCAAAAAAAGAGATTTTTATTTTTTTTCCTTCGAAAGGTATCGTGCTACCTTAAGTAAAACCCACTCAATACGTTAACTAAAACCCATTTCGTTAAGTGAAATTCACTTTCTACGTTAATTGAAACCCATTACGTTAAATGAAACCCAGTCATAACGTTAATTGAAATCCATTACGTTAAATGAAACCCACTCTTTACGTTAATTGAAACCCATAACGTTAAGTGAAATTCTCTCTTTACGTTAATTGAAACCCATAACGTTAAGTGAAATCCACTCATTACGTTAATTAAAACCCATCACGTTAAGTAAAACCCACTCTTTACGTTAATTAAAACCCATTACGTTAAGTGAAATCCACCCATTACGTTAATTGAAACCCATTACGTTAAGTGAGACCCACTCATTACGTTAATTGAAACTTATTACGTTACGCCAAGTAAAAGACACTTTGTAAAAAAAGGCATGGCAGAAATAGACTAGACATGGCAATAAAATGCCATACCTAAAATCAGATCGCGGCGTAACAAACTAAAAACGTACGCCTAAAATCCAGTAATGAGGCCAAGGGGTGGCGAAATTTGAAATCATCCCCCATCTTCCCCCTCGAATATGTGTATCGAGCAGCCGTTTTTCACATACTTCGTCAATAATTGTTTGCTTGAGTGTAGAAATATGGCAAAAAATGCCATTTTAAGGGTTTAAAAGAACCAATTTTCAAAATTTTCCTAGGGGTCTTACAGCGCCCTCCAGACCCCCCAGCTGCTAAACACTCGCTACGCTCGTCAGCCCCCCAATATAAACGCTCTGGCTTCGGGGTTGCTAAAATCATGCCAAATAAAAAAACTCGGTCTAAAGAGGCACGCCAATAAAAAGGCACTCCTAAAAATACGCCTAAAAATACGCCAGGAAAAAGACACATGATTGAAAAAGGCACGTCTAAAAAAAGCACGCCAAGAAAAAGACACGGTGCAAAAAAAACACGGCAATAAAAACGCGCCTGAAAATAAGAAAATTGACGAAATTTTTCACCGTTCAAAATCTTATATATGTATTTCATCTCAAGTAAAATATTTCATCTCTTTTATCTTTTATCTCTATTGTGTTGCAATGCTCTCCTCTAGTATTACGTAATATCCTTTTTCTTTTCTTTATTCATTTTTTCTTAATTGTTTTTTTAATGAGATTAACATTCCACAGTAATGTTATAATAATATAATAGAAACCACGTCTCTAAAGAAATGGATGGGTTTCACTTAACGTACAGATATCACTTAACGTATACCCAGTAGAAATAGGATTAAAAAGCAAGGTTTTACCTGGACATTCTAGTCCTGAAGTACAATCTTTATAACTGTACTGTGTTGCTTCTTTCATCGAATACTTCTCTTTATCAGGACAATCTCTACCATTGAACACAGGAGGTTCGCATAAACGTGTTCTCCCGCGATGTCCTTGACCGCAACTTTTACTGCATGGAGACCACTTAGTCCACAGTGTCCAGTTACCATTCACTATAAAGAGAACATTGTACATTTTGAATTCCTAGAGCAACTCTAAGATTACCATTCTCACTTCCTCACTTTCTCTCATGTCACACTTAAAAAAAGTCTAATGCACAGTTTTGGTTTCCTGCGAGCACAATCCTTCAAAGCGAAAATTTCCTGTGGGACATGTCCAGAGAGTAATATAACTGTGTGTGTGTGGGGGGAGGAGTTTCAATGGTTTCTAATAATCATTACACTACTTTTACTCGAATTTACGGATTTACGCAAAAAATGTCATCCAGACCTCTTTTTTGTACTCCAGTGCTAATTCATTGTTGATTCTATAATCGAGTCTGAGTGTTGCTGATATGGACCATTTTCCCTTACCATCTCCACTTAAGCGTGAAGTTCGTTCGAAGTTCGTTCGTTCCTTGGCGCAATGGTGAAACATAAATCAAATACCTGGACACAAAATTCTCTCAAGCACACTTTCAACAGATATTTTTACTACTGGAACGGAGATACAGTGGATAATAATTTCCACGTCTACATACAACTTTGAATCTTTTTTCAGAAAAGCTCTTATAAACTTATTATCAAGGTCTTTGATTGACACTGTTGAGAAATATATATTGAGTATTTTTATGAAAAGCCAAGTTCGTCTTCACCGATATGATCAACTGTTTATGTAACAGATCGAACGTAATTAACGAATCTTTTATGAGTTTTCTAATCCAAAAAAAACAGCACCTTTCTTCTGGATATTTATCAATATGGTTTTTAAGTCAATCATTTGTGCGAATGTTTTTTACCATTGCCTCATTGCCACGGTATCTTTTTCAATCATGACAGAGTCTCCATACTAAGGTTTTTACTCTTTCTTTAATAGGTATAATACCGATAATCATATCATCGTAAATGATTCTAACGTTCGGAACAACTAATCTTTTTATATATATATATATTTTTATGATTTCCATCCATTAACATGACATTACCATTAGAGGCAGTATTTAATAAGAATCAACATTTACGACACATACAACATTTAACAGTTAACGGAATCCCTTTGCCGGATTTAATTCACCACCACATTATTTCAGTGATTTATTAGATTAAATTACAGGGGATCCAGGAGGGATCGAACGGGTCGCTCCATTGCAAAACCTGAAACATAACCACTGAGCCGATGCGCCGACAATCTATTCACTAATCTACTCAATACCCAACATGCTTGATGTACTCAATTTCATTTTCAAAACATTGAAAAAGAAAAAGTTAATCCTCTAAAAAACGTATTCACAATAAAATACGATTGTAATGTTAGTTTTCAACTCCTTCAAACCAGTACCGTTTAGAAGGATATAATATTTAGTGTAAGATTATAAGCATGTTAATAATTCTAAATAAATTATAATGCTTATTTGGACTTTTTTTATGGAAAATGGAAAATAATTTATTGTGGTCTTTTGAAAGAAAATCTGCTCTTCCTGCAAGCGACGCTCGCATGCTCCCGCAGATTCGGATACCCTGGCTTAGCGACCGGATACACTTTCCCAGGTTTCATACAGCCCAAAATCCTATGTAAGGTATACAACACCCCGACTGTCGTTCAATTAAGTGTTGATCAACTCATATTATATGTAGATATACTGTGATATACAGAAAATAAAACCTTGTGTGAGTTTATAAGCACCTTAGTGCAAGTCATTCGGGTAAACCAGTTAGTTAGTTTGTACCTGCACGATCAGCACCTATATATGATTTGTGCATAGCTATTCCATCATAAGTAAAAACCTTAAACCTTGAACTTTAAACCTATGACGAAACAGGAAGGAATAATAATTGCACACCCTTGACATACTTTGGAACTTACTTGGACAAGGGAATTTATTGCAGATTTCTACATCTTCCAAATATCGAAATGCTTTGCAACGTTCTTCATCTGGAAACAAACATCTTCTGGTTCGCGTTATATTTCCATAACCACATGCAAGTGAGCAGTTGCTCCAATTAGACCATTGCGAATATCCTAAAATAATATGAATTTTAGAAGGCAAATTGCCAAAATCTTGTATCACAAGAATGGATTAACACTTTCTTATAGATGCACAGTTCTTACATAAATCAGTTTGATGCAGCTATTTTTCAATTGTTTCTGTTTAAAAGCCACGATAAAAGCATTTACATGATAAACAGAAGTAAAAAGGAAGATGAAAATTGAGTTTCTGAACCGCGGGGTAGTAAAAAATCTTAAGTATCCTTGCCTTCTGGTAAACTTAAATATGTATTGTTTTTTTTACCGAGTAAATGACTTGTAAATTCGACCAAAAAGTCGATAAAATGGCTAAAAAGCATGAATTTTGGTATCTTTAGGGTCCATTTAAATATTGGTAAATATTGATCAAAATTGCTATAGCAATTTTGGGCTTCCCGGAAGATGAGGAGTCCAACAGTGTACCATTCATTTTTTAAAACCCTGCGATTCAGAAACTTTTCTTCTTATCTTTTTTGTAACTTCTTCTATTTGGAATAGACCTTTTCTATTTTCAAAGAAAGTGCTTTTGACCGAAAAAAAAATATCAAAACGTTTGAAAAACTATTTATCAACTTGCTGATACGTAATTCAATTGAAATTTATACATGTTATGTCATTATTTAGTCACATATTTGAAATCCGAGTTATGAAGGAATGCTCCCCATTCTGCTCTGCGAGTTAGGAATGTCGGTCTGATGCGTGTTAAGGTACCGTCCATATCTCTCGGGGTCCTTAACGAATTGTGCATTTTTGTTGAAAGTAACTATGATAAACAGGGCTTTACCTTCACATTTAATACCCGTATTACATGTTTTATCCAAGTATTCATGGACACAACCTTCTTCTTCTTTGCAGTACATCATTGGCGACCATTCATCTTTATCGCAATTTGTCGAATTTACAGACTTTTCCTCGAAATTTTTACACGTGCGCCGTTCGATTATGGTTCCATTCTCACAAAACACGTCACAAACTTTCCACAACTCCAACTCTGTAAAATCTAAAAGTCGAAAGAAAATTTCGCTATGTGACTATTATTTTTAGCCGAATAAAAATACTTGATGATACCGACCAAAGTTTCTTGCCGATTTTCTTTCTTCCGACCGACATTTTTTGCCGATTTTTTAATTTTATTTTTGTTGGCAATTTTTATTTTTTGTAGTTTTCCACAGTAAGTAACATAAGAAGATTTCGCGATATTAGGAATTGTCGGCAATTTTGTCAATTTTACTCACTCGGTACTTTCATAATATAGTTTAAAGAACTTTCAAGAGGCAGAAATATAATGGAAATAAGTTTTATTCTACGCGTGTTACTTACAGTTACATGTTATGTTTGTGTTCGTTGTATGATTTTCACGATTTCCAAGAGTCAAATTGTACCTCTCTTGACAGAACTCTTCACTAACCGTTGTCTTGCGTTCAGTATCCGGATCACGGTTACATTCCCGGAAGCGATGTTTCGTGTGATTCTCACATTCCGGTCCGTCAGGAATCCATGATCCCCATTCAGTAAAATCTAAAAAGATAAACGTGCACGTTTAGGCTACTGTTGGGCCACAAAACTGGGAATTAAACCCGATTATGGCCATTGACAAAGTCGTCTGATGTGCTACAAACCTTTGTATATTGTAAATCAGAAGGGTCTTTTCAATTCAACAATGTCACCCCTTTCCATAAAACGATATGAAAAAAGCTCATGAAAACAGTGTACAGAAAAGAATTAAATAATAAATGATGAATTTATCATTTAATTTAAATAAAAATTCCTGTAATTCTTTTTTTTTTTAAATTAAGGATATGAACATTTTTGGCCTCCAATTAATTTCTCAAAAGATATATTGTCCAGATCTTTTTCTGTAGAAGACTTCGAACGAAGCCCTCAAATGATTGTCCTGCTGTCATTGATGTTCAAAGATCAAATAATCACCCTGACCCTTATTAAAAGCGAATAACTTACTGTAACACGGATAATGATCCATGTAACACTTTTCCTCTTCAGAGTAGGTTTCGTTACTGACAAAAGTACAATTCATTTCGTCCATATAAAACTCGCCATCACCGTAGCAAGGTTTGCTTCGATTTTGTGTCCCAAATGTACCACATGCCCCATTACACATGGTCCAGTCTGTCCAGTCGCCAAATTCTATAATTGGTTTTAACACGTAACTGAGTAATAAGTAAACTATCTATTCCTTTCCAAAACATTTAAACTATAAAATGACAAACGAGGACTTGCACAAAAGAAAGATCATTAAGTGTTAGTTAAAGTATGTATCGGTTGAAAGGCGATTGCCGAAAATGAATGGATGTTACCCCCTAACCGATTAATCGTAAATATTTTATGAGCCAACACTATAAATACAGTGCACGTTCCAGGGATGGAGGCATGGCGCCAAAACTCATGCATAAATGTGAGTGATGTCAGGCGACTATTACGTTGTCTTAACATAAAAAATCATTCAATACACTTACCGAAACAAACTCCTGCATTGCATGTCTCATTTATGACTTTTCTTTCTCCAAAACAGTAGTAATCCTCGAATACATCACCCTTTTCATTTGCACACCTCAATGTATTGTTCCTAGTAGAGTTGCCACACGGAACATCACATTCGTCTTGTACCCATTTAGTGAAATTTGGAAATTCTAAAGTTGATAGTAAATCATCGACTAGGAATTGTCTTAAAAGTGTATCAGATATTTAATGCGTTGGAAATTACATCAGCATAAATTTGATTAGTTTTATTTTAAATGACAAAACTATTTTTTTTATTTAATCCAGAAGGTACTGTTGAAATGTTTGTGCATTGCTTTTTTCCTGACTTTTGTTAGTTCAACACTTTTCTGTAAAGTTTCTTCAGATCAATTGTAACCCTCGGTCGTAAGTTATGGGACTTTATCGGTGGTAAAGGCAGGTCAATTTTTCATCTGCTTCCAGTCAGGGTGAAATTATTTTCTGTCTAGATGAGGTTTGTAAACTAAAAATACATGATTGCAAAAACTTTTCCTGACCATCTATTTCATTTTAAGAATGATGGAAGTTAGCTTGGAATGGCTTCAAAGTCAGCCACCTTTTTTGGTATACACCCCAAGTTTAACTTTTTTTAATTTTATCCTGAATAAATTGAATGAATTAAATATGCTTTCGGATGTAAGCCTTCAGGTAAATTGTTCATATTTTCGTTTTGCTCATTACACTACAGAATGCCGGTCTATGCACCCCAAAATGTAGGTTCAGATTAATTGGATTTTCTAGGAAAAGAAAAATTGAAGTGCGACAAAACGGACTGTAGCATATAGCAAGGACACCCAGAAATATCCACGTCGAAGGAGATTAAACATGATAACTGTGCTATTTTTTGATCACTAAACCTAGTCATTGATTATAGTACAATTTTAAATCTTTGAACTTAGCATACTGGTACGTTATACTATATCTGATTGTTTTGTTTTGTTGAAATGTCATCTTTATAGTCCAATGAATGGGAAAATCTTGGAGTAATTATTCTAGCAACTAGTTTTGGGTGTTTTTGTATGTTCTTTGATTGATTTCTTGTTAAAAGGGCACTCTTAAGGTGGAGTCATTTTTCAGAATTGTTCAAATTTGAATAAGAGTTACATAAATGGATCAAGCATAAGAAGTGTGAGAAAAATGTTATTGTTTGCTATGTTTTGGGCAAATGTTCAGAAGTTATTCATGTTTAGACATAAATGAAATCTGCTAACTTTCGTCATTAAAATCTTAATTATTTGTGTTAAAATTTGTAATGTAATTACTAGACAGTGCAGATGAGAACTTCTTCTCTTATATTCTATATATACCCAACTTTTCATAACTTATCTCGTAAATCAACTGTGCAGTCACGAAAAGGAAAGAAATGAGGCAAATGCATATCTTAAATGCTTCTTTTTCCTGGTAGAACACATCAAAGATGCTCAAATATTTTGATTAAAAGCATCAGAATATAAACATATAGCCCACATAATTTCCTAACCCATCGTACATTTTTACTCTTAATGAAATGGTCTAAAATTACAATAAACCATCAACCAGCATTATGGGGTGCACACCCTGTAGGTACAAATTTCCCTTTAATTCTAACCATCTTCTTATCAACAACAGAACACTAGTTATCTTTTGTTTGGAAACAATATAATGCTGATCTTTTTAGAATAGATTTAAGTTGTTATAAGAAACATCTCTACTTTTTCTCATCCGTCATATTTTGACATTGACAGGTTTTTGACAGGTTTTGCATCCATGGAATTGTTTCACGGTAATGAAATAAATAAAGCTTTACCACAGCCAACTGAATAACATGGCCTGACATGTTACAGCGATTGGCTTGATATCGTAACAACTTCTTACTCTACATACATAATCATATGAACGATTAGAGGTCTCATGCCGAAAATGAAAAAGTTTTCGTAAAGAATATGGAGTCTAACAACTTTAAATACCGTATGCTCGTATACTCTTTTTGCTTAAGATAGCAATTTATTTTAAAAGTTATAAAAATGCACAGTGAAATTTTTAAAATTTTCTCACTTAAATCTTAATTAGTACCCACCATATCGTTACTCCTCTACAACCTTCAACCAAAAAGAAAAATTGGAAAGAAGTGAACAAATAGTTAAATTAGAGTAAGATTTGAGACAATCTTTCAGAAAAGTAAAAAAAGAGAAGGAAAAGAACATGGCCTACGCCACGAAAAAGAGTTGGGCCTTTTGCGTGTATGGTAGATCGAGAATGATATTTTTGAATATATTGACTAGACCAGACAGTAGTATATTCTATGATCTTATCAAATGCTCTAAAAAATATTTTCAACAAAAAAAGTCTAAGTAGATAGGAAATACTGAATGATCTAATGAGGTGCGGGACTTAAGTCATGGCCTGCTCTGCTTCACCTGCATACGCCGCTATAAGAAAAAACACTTCTTTTAACCTCTCAAAGATAAACATCTACTCATAAAACCTAATCGTTCAGGAGGGGAGGGGGTACAAAAAGCTGGAGAAAAAGTCGTTCAAACAGAATCAAGCACCAAGGTATCATAAATCTCCCTTAACTTCCGTGACTACCCCCACCATACGTCGAACTTTTTCAACATATTTATCTGAACCACTTTCACGACACTTAAGTCTTCAAATACCAAGTATAATCAGGGTTAAATAATTTTGTCTTTCATAAAAAAGATAAACTCAGTGGCAGTTGTAGCCCGGGGGACATTTTATCCATTCGCAGAGTTCTAACTTTTCAATTAGAATAATGAACATACATCTAATTCTTGAAAGTTAAGCAGCACAAAATTCGAATATTTTGAAGCCATATAAAATCTTGTGCATGCGGGTCCTCGAAAAATGCCTGTTCTGTCCTCACCGGAATCAATTACGTAACAAATACAATACTTACTGCATCCTTTGATTTCTTTAAACTCGATGGTTAAAATCATATCGCTCCTGAAGTCTACATTGTGTGGAAAAAGCAAGGTACCATTTATTACATATACAGGTTTTGCGATGATGTCGTCAAATGTATTATTACAATGAAAGTCCACTTTCTATAAAAAAAGATTACATATTGTGAAATAAATAGAGCAGAAAATGCAGATCAAAAGAATGTGTGTTTAGGGTGTGGAGGGTGTTGTCAAGTGCATTGGGCGGCTAGATATTTATTTATTCTTATTTATCTTTTCATTCATGAAGCCGCATTGAAGATATTAATTTTTCAATTTTTCATCACAAATAACCAATCTTATTCTTTATTAGAAAGATGAATACGAGAAGCTGTTTTATCATTCTTAACTGGGTACTTCGTCTGCTTACTGCAAGAGATTAAAACATCAGTCAGTTAAAAATGATAAAACAGCTTCTCGTATTCATCTTTCTAATCAAGATACTTGCCCGATCAAAATTATTGAATCAATCAATCAATCAATTCTGTTTTCAAATATTAAGTATGCTTAAAGATACAGAGGAAATTAAAGACGAAAAAATTCACATGCAACTCCGAATTGTGTCTAATTTTGATGCATCTAATATCGGTTTTTAGATGCCCTTCAACCGTCTAATCGCTGATTGATATGCGACTACAAAGCCACCTTTCGCTAATCAAAGTGTCTAACAAACGTCTACTGCGCTTAAAAAACGTCAATTGCAAAACGTCTATTTTTGCAAAGCGTCTACCTTTCGCTAATCAAAGAATCTAGCAAACGTCTACTGCACTAATAAGCGTCTACTGCAAAACGTCTATTTGTGACTACGTTAATCGTCCAATGAGTCTAAAAATTGATACGTCTAAACTAAAAACAATTGTAGTATATTGAATGCAAATATAAACGTGCTTCGAATTTTTAGATAATTAAACTTTTAAAATGATATTAGAATAATATCATTTCGCATTTGAAATTAGATCTTTCGATTAAATGAAAATTATGAAAATTAGGTACTTTCTTGCTTCAATGATATTTGAAAAAAAATTGCAAATGATGGTTACTCCCTTTCGAAAAGAGCGACTCTTTCATTTTTCAAAGATTTTCTTCTAAAATGATTTGATATTGTATTGACAATCTAAATTCACTAGTACGAGCATTTCCATGTAATGAAAATATTTGTGTTGAAGGAAAATAATTTGGGCAGACAGTCAAAATTAGGCTTTTAGATTTCTGGGTGTGAAACTATCGGTTGTGGTTGGCCTTCAATTCATGTGATTGCCTTCACGACAGTGGTTAGTCGGCGCATTGGCTCAGTGGTTTGGTTTCAGGTTTCCCTCCTGGATCCCCGCAATTTAATCTAATAAATCACTGAAATAATGTCCGCCACAAGTAATCCCTTGTGGTGCGTTAAATTCGGCAATGGATTCCGTTGTATGTTATATGTTGTTATATGTATGTTATGTGTCGTAAATGTTCATTTTTACTTTTTCCGAAAAAATAGCACATATTGCCGGAAAAAAGCAAAACTGTGAGAGAACTGGGGGGGGCTGCAGCCCCCAGCTCCCCTTTCCGGTACGCCTATGTTCTGAAACACACTGTAGCTACCATTTTGACTGTGCCAAACATTGAAATACGTCATCAGTGGCGACACTTGTCGGCACTTGTTGGCACATTGGCTCAGTGGTTAGGTTGCAGGTCTCTCAACGGAGCGATCCGGGTTCGATTTCTCCTGGATCCCTGTAATTTAATTGAATCTATCACTGAAATGATGTCCACCACAAGTGATCCCTTGTGGTGCGTTAAATTCGACAATGGATTCCGATAAATGTTAAATGTTGTATATGTGTCGTAAAATGTTGACCCATCCCCTATATCGGGAATGTCTATGTAAATGGATGAAAATTATATTAAAAAAAGTGACGACACGCTGGAAAGATGAATATGAAAGACAGTTGTTGTTATTATGTGTTCAAGACAACCAGAATAAGTTTAAAATAAGTTTAAAATGAATTCTATTCCGTATTTCCATCAATAGTCCGAGGCCTTATGTCGGAAAAAATGAGCCCGTTCATATTTTTGGTAAAGTATGTCAAACTGGGTTATTCTTAT
>JAUKPT010004482.1:0-11088 GCA_032273505.1 Nanomia bijuga
GCATCTTTATCAGTTTAAATGTCTTATTTTTTTTTCAAGAACAAGGATTTAGAGTGAGGATACATTAATTACCAAAAATTTCGGACATTTATATTTCGTACATTTAAATTTCGGACAAAAATTCATTGCGATATCTCGAAATATACTGATTCAATGAGAACTTTTACTTTAAAAATACACGAAGCTTATTAATGGTACCAATATTCTTATATGAGGGAAGGACAACATTAATAAGCCTTTGGAATTTCGGACAAATGCCTGTCCAAAATTTGAATTGTCCGAAAATTTTGGTAATTAATGTAGGTGAGAGAGTCAGCCCACAACTACTGATTTTATCTTTTGACCTTTAATGAAATTTATACCACAGGTCTGAAAGTATTCTTAATGCATACAGACATCTTTCATGGTCCATAACGAATTAAAAGGTCATATTTTCCAGACTTCTCCAGAGATTATAACAAAAAATGACCCTGTTTTCCAGAACTGTCATAAAGCTAATGTTTTTAATTCGCAATTTGACATCTTTACTAGACCTTTTTCCAGTGATGTATAGAAGTGCCAGGATTACTGTGGTCGGTTAAGAAAACAGTCATTTAAGGCATTTTGAGGCATCAACATTTCAGAGTTTTCCAGAAGAAATAAAAATCTTTTTGAAATTTTTTTTTTCAGGTTTTCCATAAGTATGATCCCTGCCTTTGTATTTATACAATTGCACTGTCTTTAAATTCTCACTTTTTGCTAAAACCCTCTTACTAAATGTTTTGACCAGTATCGACAATAAGGTTACCTCCAATGACTTGCTTCTATCACGAAATCCAATCACAACCCCCCTATAGAAGAAATACAGAAAAGAGCTTAGGAATTGTCTCAATAAAAACGTGAACCAATCAGATTCTAAATTATATATTTATAATTAACCTGTAACCAAATTGGTTGTGCCACCAGATTATACCATCTATTACATATATACAAGTCAACATATTATTAAGCTTTATTGCATGATTTACCTCGCTCCGTTGACTAATTGCCCTTTGACATTTTTGTTCATAAGTAACATTACTTGTGCACCAACCTTTAATTCAAGTTCTAAAAATATCAAAATTACAAATATCAAATGAAAATTAAAACCTAACACTACATCAAAGACAAAAATCAGGTGTGAATTTTTCTTTAGGTAGGGGTTTACAAATAAAATCATGGGTTCGATAGATTTAGTATGATAAACCAAAAAACCACCTACAATTTCAAAATCATACACTTTTTCCTTTAAAATGCCCATTGATTTATGGAATTATAGAAATATCAGGGATACATTTTAATAGCACCTTCTTTAAAATTGAATTAATAAGTTGATTATATGAGTGTTTCTCTCTAGTAATGCCTCTTTGGAAAATGAGGTGTGAGTGAAAAATAAATCAAAATTGAGCTGAGGATGGATTTCTAAGTAAGCCTTTTGAATTTCAGGCAGGAGTTATATCTAGGAATAATATAGGTAGGGGCTCATACCCCAGACCCAACTATGAATAATGTCCTTTTTAGAAAGTCAATTATCATCAAGAAATTCATCAAAAAATACAAAATACACATAATTCATCACTTACTCTTAGAAAACTTGGAATTTTTGTCAAGCATTTCGATATACATTGGTCTGGTAGCACGATCTACACTAAAAAAAATGTAAGTTGAAATTTCAGTTTGAAACCAGATTCATACACGTTTCAAAACAGCAATAGCACATCAAAATATGAAAAATATGATAACTTACGCTTCATATATCACTGATTGTCCTTTTAATTTCTTAAGCTAAATAAAAGAAATAAGGCTAATGTTATAATCCTTAAAGGAGTAATCCTTTTTCAATGTAAAAGAAAAATTAAATCTCAAGGAAGTTTGTTAGATCAAAAGAAGATAAAGATTTATTTTCTATTTTGACCCCTTCAAAAAGGAAGTCTCCGGGAAGGGGTATGAAGAATTAACATTTTTGTGGTGATGTCCTTTTTCCATGACCCCTGACTGATGTTCTGATAATATTTCTCCTTATGTGTTCTAGTTGTACTGATTTTCCTAGCTAAATTAAACAAAGTCGCATTAGTCCTATCTGCAAATTTGACTTTAATCTTTTATAATATTATAATATGGAAGACTTACTTCTCTATTGTTTAAATCATCACAAGAATATCGATGTGGAAACAGGCGTGTCGCTTTGATCCCATCATCTATGAACTTAGTTTGTCGACATATATTCAATACTTCAACGTCCAATGGTGTGAACTGACCCGTTCTCAAGCGATTCAACAGAGTAATAAAACCAACATCGTTTTGACGGAAGACTTTCTTTAGAACAATAGTTTCATCAACAACTTTGGACCAAGATTGAGTTTCAAATGCAAAATAACTACTTTTGACAGGTGGTAGTTGGAGAAAATCCCTAAATGAAAGGTATTGCAAAAACTGCTTTTACAGCATGAAAATTTCCGTCATTTCAATTTTGCAGATGTTACGTCAAAATTGCAAATCTCGGACACTCAAATTTCTCAGTCAAAAGAAACTATTAAAAATAATTTTAAATATAGTTTTGGCTAGTAGTTTAATTAAAAAAAAATCAATACGGAAAGCTTCATGAGTCTAATTTTTGTTCTTTTACGTCAAAATTGCAAATCTTGGACACTCAAATTTCGCAGTCAAAAGAAACTATCAAAAATAATTTTAAATATAGTTTTGGCTAGTAGTTTAATTAAAAAAAAAATCAATACGGAAAGCTTCATGAGTCTAATGTTTGTAAACCAAAATTTAAACTGCAAATTTACAATGTTGCCAAAAAGCTTTATCTACAATGTTATAGCATTACTATATAATATACACCAAAATGTCACATGTCAATCGTCACGCCATGTCACGTCACGGAATTTCTAATCTAATCTTACAAGTTGAAACTCTTCAATAAGAAGTTCTGTGACGTGACATGACGTCATTTTGGTGTACATTGTAGAGTGATGCTATAACATTGCAGATAAAGCCGTTTGCAGTTGCAGACAAAAAAAATTGTTTACAAAAAAAAGAATCATGAAGCTTTCCGTATTGATTTTCTTAATAAAAATAATTTGCAGAACATCCCCTACAGGCCTATTTTTGGAAATCAATTTGCCTCTCTCCCACTCTGGTTTTCTGTGGGAGCTACCTAAATATTTAGTACCTAGTTTTCCAAAAAATCCAATAAGCATTTCAACTTCAACTTTGCGTTTTTTTTACTTCGATGCCGCAAAATCTTGTTGCTATAAAGTATTAAGACTCCAGGAGGAAGACACTGTGATGATTTGCAATATCCGAAAATACATAAACAATGAGAAATAACATTAAATAATGTGAGATGGGTTTTAGGAAGAACCTTACCCACACAAAATAACTTGAATCCCACCAAAGGGTTTTGATTTGCCTCTGATTATCTGAGCAACTTGTTCCACTTTTTCAAATAGATTACCATCAATCATTGAGATTTCATCAATTACCAAAACTCTAATGAAAACAAAAAATAATCAATTTTATGAAAGAATAGTGAGGGAAAACCAACCAATATTGGTAAAATGTTTCGCAGGTATTAACTTAGCGAACTGCAACATCTCTTGACAAAAACCCTGATTTGACCTATGAATCAAACTAATAAGCAAGCTAAAAAATTACGATTCATAAATTTTGCAGGTATAAACTTTCGCAAGTAAAAACTAATGCGAACTCCAGGGCTGAAAATTAAATTTCGCAGGTATAAACTTTTGCAAATGGTTGGTCTGAGAGATAATGCAGGTAAAATCTTTGCTAATGGCTTTACAACTCTACCCACGAAACCTTCTTCTAATAAAGTTGACAAATACAAAAATGGTTATGGATAAGAGAACTTGATACTAAACCTTAATAAAAGGAGCAAGTTTCGATAAAATAGAAAACCATAAAAATGGATAATCAAGTATAAAATTTTTATCAAATGATTATAATTATATTACTTCTATTTAACCAATTCTTTGCATTCTTGAAAGTAAAACGCAAATTAAAGTGCAGACTGAATCGAACTAATTTAAGGTAATTTTAATGCAGTTTTGGAAACATTTAAGCAAGGAAGCAAGTGCTCCATAATGAAAATGAATTCATGGTTTATGAAGAGAAATAGAGTAATTGTATTCAAACCTAAATAAAGTAATTGTAAGGACGTAACTAAAAAAAAACAAATCCTAAATCCTGGGGACAACTTTCAAAAAACCAAAAATTGCATCCCTGTTTAAGACATTCCTACCACTGATATTGTTGTTTAACATAGAAAACTATTTTATCTTACTTGCAACCAATCCACCTCTTTTTTACTTCTTTTTTTTGCTTAAAAATCTGATTACATAACATGACGACTGATTTATCACCCAAACCTATCCCAGCAAAACTATAAAGTAAGCAAATAGAATAAAATTATCAAAACAGTGTGTTAGGGAACTACAGTAACTGAATAAATATACAACAAAATTCCGGTGCAGGGTCATTAATAACGGCCGAATAATGATCAAAGATCAGACAAAAATAACCGATGCCCATAATTCAAAATGGGGTATTGCAGCTTTTATTTTAGTTTTTTATGATTTCAGTTAAGTAAATTGGGTAGAAGGGTTCTGATGAGAAAATGTTTCATCATGATTTTTAAAAAAAAAACTGTTTTTTGTTACCTCAATTTTGGCCAATTTAGATAACCCATTATTTATCGAGCAAGTGGTCTCAAGGGTCCTGCAGTTTGATAAGGTCCCATCACAAAATTCAGGTCAATCAAGCTTTTATAAATTAATTTTTCTGAAATAATTGGGAGAAATTGTTTCCTGTTAAGCAGTTTTATTGGGAAAACAACATCCATTGAGATCAGAAGAAAATAATTTCACTATATCGGCCTGTTACAAATGACCCTGTAATGATTGGGAGAAATTGCTTCCTCTCAAGCAGTTTTATTGGGAAAACACCATCCATTGAGACCAGAAGAAAATAATTTCACTCACTAATTTTACTACTGATCCAACCACATTTTTCATTACATTTCTGGGAATTCGCCTCAACAATCAACATTTGCAGATGTTACTGTAGATGGCAAATCAATGATTGTCAAGAAAAATAATGATATCCATTACTGTGGCATCATCTTAATTGATATTAGTCTTAAGTGTTAGCATAAACTTGAAACCAATTCCGATCTTGAGATCAGCAATTTTCCATGAAACTTGTGAGCTCTTTCTTTTTCTTTTTATACAAAAGGTACATTCAGCAGAGATTCATTTGTAAGGAAAGTTTTCACATTATTATAGGATTAAGGCATGTCCTTTACATTCACCATGTTCTTTTGACAGTTTCATCCTTTTCTTGTTTTGTTCATTGTTGAAAAGTGTTTTGTGATTAATATTTTTTTGATAAGCCTTTAAACGCTCTTGAAGACCTTGTATCACGTGAAGGGCTGAACTTAGTTTGAGCTTAAATTTTTTGTAACATGCTTAAAATCATAATATTTTTTTCATATGATACTTTGACTTGAATGATGATGTCATGAAAAGAGCGTTAATAAGCGGCTCCCAAAAGTTAACTCTCATAGAACATAGATTATTGTACTAATACATTTCTACTACATTTCGCTGGTGGATTTTTCTATGGATCCCCATAGCATAGCTTACATATCTTGTTCTGACCACTATTTTTTCATTTTTTCTATACCAAATTCCAATAAAATCTTTGGACATTTCAGAACATGTTCTTCATTTACTCCAAATATGCCTATCCAAAACTCCAGAACATCAATTCATTTCTCTTTCCAGGACATTCAAGGGCACGAAAAAAATTAAAAACATTTCAGGACATTGGTCACCATTTATATATACAGTTTTTCCTTACCTATGCAATGTTGTCCCACCAATATTACAGGCTGCCACACCTGTACTAGCTGTAACATATGTCGTGCTGGAAGGTAACAATTTCAAAATTTCTTTCAGCAAAAACGATTTCCCTACACCAGCTGAACCAGTGATGAAGATATTTCTAAAATAAAAGTTGTGATTAATTTCTGGTATCGAAATATTATTAATTGAGTATATATTAATGTTGAATGTTTGAAAATAAAAATGGTTAAAGAAGTTCTTTTTGTATGTGTCACTCGAGAAAGAGAATGTTTTCCACTAAGTTAAATACCTTCCTTGTTTAGCCACATTTAAAGCATGAAGCTGTTCTTTTGACAGACATGGTTTCTTTTTCTCAGAAGATTCTCCATCTAAGAGTACAATAACTATTTTCAATCAAAACGTAACAGGGTTGCCACCAAATTTTTGAAGCCAAATTTAGGGTTTTTTGAGTGGTATAGTAGGGTAAAAAAGAAGGGTCTTTTAGTTGAATTTTCTGGTTGAATAGAGATCTTAAACCTTTGAATATCTCAGAGATGATAGTCATAGGAAATAACACGTTCAAACTCTTTACAACATAATTAACACTCATCCATCATCTTTGCATACTTAACATCTAGAAATAAAAATCATAGTTAATGAGTTAATGACATTAATTCATGAAAAATTCGGAGAATTTAGGTTTTTTTTCATAAACTTTTAGGGGATTGAACCTTTTCGGGGGCAAAATTTAATTTTAGGGATAATTCAGGTTTTTTAGGGGTTTCAGGGGGTCTGGTGACAACCCTGGGTAAGCTACTAAATAAATCTTAAATGAGAAACTTTCATTAAATATCTTGAAATAAAAATGTTTTCTCTACAGCAAAAATTGCATTAATCTCCTCGTGCTGGAGGTAATTCCAAAGGCAAACATAGTAAATTTGGTTTAACTTTCTTTGATTTAAGGACATTATATATTCAGTAAAGTTGCAAAATTTAAAACTTTGTGTTCCAGTAAGAAGTATAGGTTAAATCATGGTTTTGTTAAAGAGTTTTACAAAACCACATACGGCTAAAGATTACCTGGAATTGATTTGGTGAATTTTACATCACTAGATATATCTTTTTAAGAAAATTAATGGATGTTACCCCCTAACTGATTAATGGTAGATAATTTATGAGAGTACACACTATAAACACAGCCCACCCTGTAAGGGAGGGAGGGATGATTTCAACACTCATGAGGGAAGGATGTCTCTTGAAGATAGAATCTATAGACCTAAATGTAGAATAAAGTTTATGACGGTGGATCTTTCATCTATACTAAAATATTCATGAGGATAAAACCTAACTTTTTAAGAATTGTTTTTTTTTCCATTTCTAATAGTGACTTCGATATTGAAAGAAGTATTGTTATTTTCCCTTTACTTTCCTTCCCGCTATTTTTCTATTATTCTCTTTTTTTCAATATCAATAGATTTTCTTTGTATACACTTACAAAGGCTTCTTTAGAAAACTTAAATTTTGTTGTTTTTCTATGGATGTCAGAAGAAAAAGAATCTTTACCCCTGTGCACTCATGTTGTAGGTGCACCAACATGCATTTTAAGTATCAAACATTACCTGAACCACTCGCTTCATCAGAACTTTCTCCATCTACAACTATTGGAATAGCATCATTTGCCATGACAACGATGTTCGGTTCTGATACAACTATCGGATCAGCATCATTTGTCATGACAACGATGTTCGGTGTTTCATTGTAATTCAATGTCTTGGAACAAGAGGCGACTGGTGAGTTACAACTCGCAGTTGAGTTCATTGGTACAGAAAACTTTGAGCAACTTGGTGCTGGGGACGCAAATCTAGAAAAAAATGCAATATTATCATCAGCATGGAAAACAAAAATAGGTTTATTTCTATAAGCACACATGCGATAAAAGGCTTGTAAAGCAATTCAACAAGATGAAACTTAGCGATTTTCTCAATTTTTCAACTATTTCAATAAATCTTCAGTTATGAATAGGTTAATACTAACTTATTCTTCAGGCTGGAGTCGTTGCTCTCATGGATCTGTTTTAAGACATCCTTGTAGCCTTCCATCTTCTTCTTTCTCTCTGCGAACAATCGCAACTGTTGGTCGCCTTCTTGTGAGAACTGTTTAAATGTTGAGTCGATCTTTTTGTAATATTTCAATACATTCGGGTGCGCAGTAATTTTTCTTGCCTTAAAATCCCTAAATTATTTGGAAAAATATTTAAAGAAAAGAAAATGTATTTGCGGATATAACTTCCATTCACCAAAGGAAGCCTCTTATCACCAAATTTTTGCATTTTATCAAAAAGGGCATAAAATGCAAATTCATGAACAATCTTTTAAAACTGTCAACAGGCTACCTAAAACAAAAACTTGAAATTGAACTAGTTTCAAATGGGTTTTGTTCATTTTGTGAAAATAAGATCGTATTCAACCCTCCTTACTGTGAACAATTAAATCTGGAATATACCAGTAAAGTCAGATGAAATCCACTACAGATAAAATGTTGAACATTTGCTTGCACCCTGATAATAAATTACAGAAACTACATACTGAATTCAACAAAAACATTTCTCATTTTCCCAAAACTAAAGAAAACAACTAATCATACCTGAGTAAAAGACCTTCAAGGCTTGTCACTCTTGATAGCGCAACATACGATTGGCCGTGTTCGAACGAATCAGCTAAGTTAACATCGATCCGATCCAGCGTCATTCCCTAAAAATGAAAATAATTCTCATATGAATTTTCAACAAACTTGATTCATATTCCAAAACAGTCAAATAAGCTAAAATGAGGAAAAGATGTGTAATGAGGATGAGGATTGTTTTTCTATTTTTCCATTTTTCAACTAGAAGAAATTATTAACAACCAAGGAAGTATGGTACAGGATGGTAGAGGCGAGTGCCATTACAAACGATGCAGTAAAATGCACTTAACTCAATCTCTTAGCGAGAGTTTGAAAACTATCGTTAGGCAATGCTGACAGGTCAACCCATGACGAAACACTAGGCGGGACATAAGCCATTGCCTCGGTACGAACGTAAAGAGCTTGTACATGGCTGTTCCACCATAAGTGCAAACTATTAACCACTAACCATTAACCAGAAGCATCAACTTACTTGTGATTTATGGACACTGACAGCCCATGCAAGCGAAAGTGGAATTTGTGTTCGACTGGCAACGTTCTTTCCTGCAGAAACGATTGATAAATTTTCTGGATTGACGACATCAATTACATTGTTAGCGAATCTAAAATGTGTTGCAAGATCAAAGTCACAATGAAATATATTTGCATGAGCTTCTTGAAACCTTAGCACCTCTATATGCGGACTGACTTTGCATTTAGAACAGCACAGTGAAAACAATGGATAAAAAGCCAAATTATTATAGCATAGCACCCTCTCATGGAATCATTGAAAAGTACAATGGTATCACTAAGACAGTATTAGTGAAGAAATAAGGTTTTTCAAAATATTCCACATTCAAAATGAGCAAAAACAAAACAGAGATGGTGATAATTCAAAAAATATAGGTATTACTTACAAGACGATAGGACAGTGCTGAAAGTTAGATCCAGGAGCAATATTCACATTGTCAATTGGACTATCCTCTTCGCCATCACTAGACGTTTCCTCAAACTCATCTTGCAATATCTTGTTCTCCAGGATGTCCTTTACTTTCATCATAACACCAAGTTCAGGCTCATTTTCTTTATTGCTTTTTTCTTGGATCTGTTGAAGGTCTTCCTATACTAACAATATAAAGAGTTATATATATTTTGATACTAACTACCACAGCATTCTTATAGCGTTGTATTGCATTATTATTGCTGTAAATTAGGTAAATTTTAGGTCAGCTTGATGCTCTAAAATTCAAAATTTAGATACAAACTCCAAATAGGTAATGTATGTGAGTGCATCGTAAAAAATGAGAATGTGTTATAAAAAAGTTAACGCACCAAATTCTACATTCAATTCTAAATTCAACACTCCAAATTCTAATTTGAAGCGTCAAAGTGAGATTTGGAACGTTTTTGACGCTTGACGCCCCATTATTTCAGGCCCTGCATATGAAACTATTCTCACATATAGGACTCATACAAAATATTCGTTTTTAATCTCACTTGATGTATCATACCAAGTGATATTGTTGTAATATTTATGTAAGCAGTAATTTGCTTATGAGAGTTACACCTTTACTACATTGATCATCAATAAATACAACATGACAAAAGAATGAAATAAATCATCAGAAATAAATCACCACATGCGCTTCTATGAGAATACCATAGATAGAGACCAAATAATGTACGTTTTGGGTACAAAAACACCATAAAAGGTACTTATTAGTAGAGTCGATTAGGGGAAAAAAAGCCTCAAATCGTGCACTTCATGAGACCAGGATGAAACTTTCTCGGAGGCTTCTTTAGTGTACTCTTGTGCGATTTAAAGCCGGAGACACGCAAAAAAAAGACATTTTGTGCTTTTTTTTGCCTGTTCTTTTTTTATTTCGATCACACATATAACAGTTAGTAGCAACTTCGTAGAAGTGAGAAGTTTAAAGTTCTCTTTATTGGTAACAAAAGAAATTTAAATATTCATGAATTAACTCTTTACTATTAAGCAGCTGGAGTATCAACGAAAAGAGAAATGTAGAGTAAATTAAGTAGAGAAAGCTATGAGTAGTAATTAATATGGATTGTTAGTGTTAAAAATATCGTAGGTGTCATGGATTGGGAAATTTGTTTGGCATGCCAGGTATGATTTTCTTTTAAACGTTTATTTTTGGCTATTTTTGGCTTTTTGTATGGCTCACAAAATGTGTTTTGATTATCTTATTTTACATCTTCAAAGGATATGAAGAACCACGTGCTTTTAAAATCTTTGTTTGTATTGGGATGTTTACATTGGGTGGTTATAAGTGGTTATCTTTTACTTCGCTTTAATCAAGTGTAGGGAAAAATCATAAAAGCCAAAGAAAAAATAAATCTTAGCTACCAAAGTAAAGATCATAACGAATACAGGATTTGGGCTATTCTTTTTCTAGGTTGAATCACGAGAACCACTGAGAAGTACAGATAAAGGGTATTCGACATTATCAAAATTGTTACCAGAGTTTGCAAAGTTAGGGAAATTTAACATTGAAAAGTTTGGTGTGGAGTCTAACAA
>JAUKPT010004483.1:0-11088 GCA_032273505.1 Nanomia bijuga
TGGATGAACCAAAATTTTTTCGAAAAAACCGGCTTCGTCACTTTTCATCATTTATCAATGTCTAACTCCATGCCAAAATTCAGAAAGATCCTAAGAGCGGTTATCCAAGAAAAGTCTTAACCAACCAACTACCAACCAACTATTCCAAGTCTAACCTCAACTGAGGTTGAGAACTGTAACGTCCTAAAGGACTTGCTCAACGTCAGTCTTTTAATTTTTTAAACTTACAAAAACTTTTTAATTCTTTTTAAAACTTTAAACATTTGTAAAACGGCTCTGTAACTTAAAATTGAACTTAAAAAACAAAATTACTAACAATAAACATATTTCACCTGGCGTAAAAGCTGACATAATATAGGACCTGGCATTAAGGCTGGTCCAAACCCTCTCTTTCCCCTGAAACTAGGGGTTGGAAACTATGGTAATATTCTTACTAATGGATATTACTTATTGATATCACTGTAATATCACTTAATATTTTTGGGTAGAAACATTGTGTGGGAAAGTGATACAAATAATACTAAAACATGTGAACATGCATGTCCCATCTATGCGATCTAGTACAGGTGTACAATTGTATGTGCCTAGATATCCACATCTACCATCAAGAACAAATGTTTCAAGGTAGTTGCATGGAATCAAAGGGTGAACTCTGATTATGCAAAGGTTAGAAGTGGACACAGTTCACTTGAGACTTTTGGATTTCTCATAAGCTCCTTTCTTTTACTAATTGTTCATAAAGTGGAAAAATAGGATATCTGAACAATAGTAATCCAGTAAGTAATTGTTTGTAAAGTGAAAAATAGGACATCTGAAGAATAGATTGATAATCCAGTAAGAATAGCCATACGTTAGAAGTTTTACCCAAGGAATGAAATACATATGCATTGTCATGATAACTGATCCATAAATCAACATTTGAAAAAAGGTCAGAGTAGGCCCATTTTCCAAAATTTTGGGAGAATCAGAATATTCCTGAAAAAGTGACCAATATACGAAATGTTTCCCTTTTCACCCTCTAACTTCATGCAAAAAAGCTAAGAAATCGTTAGAGTTGTTTTCCAGCAATATTGATAAAAGTGCTATTTTGGGCTAATTTGGACCCATTTTCTCAAATTTTAGGAGAACAAGAATTTTCCCGGAAAAGTGACCAAAAAACGAAATCTTCCCCTTTTTACGGTCTAACTTCATGCAAAAAAGTTAAGAAATCGTTAGAGCCGTTTCCATCAATATTGAAAAAAGTACCATTTTGGGCTAATTTAGGCCCAATTTCCAAATTTTGGGAGAACAAGAATTTTCCCGAAAAAGTGACCAATATACGAAATGTTCCCCTTATAACCCTCTAACTTCATGCAAAAAATCTAAGAAATCGTTAGAGCCGTTTTCTGGCAATATTGAAAAAGTGCTATTTTGGGCTAATTTGGGCCCATTTCTCAAAATTTTGGGAGCACCAGAATGTTTTTTCAAAAATCCGGCTCTGCATACTCGTTTTCTACTTGAGTTTAAAAATAAGGCTTAAGTAAAAACAAACAGTGTTAGCATAGACAAACACTTTAGCTGTATGATCATGATTTTTCTTAATCTGCCGACTGAGGAAAGTTCATTGACAGTGAATGATATTTCAATGATATTGCAACGGTGAATGATTTTATATTTACATTATCCAAATGAATGAGAGTAGAGTTTGTAGTGTCGTGCGAGTGTAAAGTCAGTCATTATTGATTTTTGAAACAAAAAGATTTAAATATAAAAGGAAATTACGCTGCACAAATATTTTGCAATGTGGGGCGATAAACTGGTTGCTACTTCTGTTTTAACAACACTTTTCACACTGATTGGAAAGTCTGATTTTAATAAGATTTGAGAGCATTAACATGGCCAGTACCTTAATACACGCATAATGGCGACTGTTAACCTGTAATATTTATATCGTTTTTAACGATTTTTAATGAAACCGAAAGTGCCTTATATTTCCTGGAAGACCAAACCTATTTTTTTCAAAACAGAACAGAAAATACTTTATTTGGGTATATGAATCCCTCCTCAAAAAAACAAATGCAGCATTTAACAGGCAAGTGGTAAACCCAAAACTGCTGTACCGTTGACGAGGCCTGATAGAATGCCATATTTTAAGGGCATCATTAAAAGGCAGTTAACGAATATGCGTCGACTTTGTTCCAGAGATATGGATTTCATGGAAGCAGTTGATAAACTGAGGGCTGTTGAATTAACTCAGGTTATGATATAATCATGGTGAACCAGATACTATCTCAATCAAGTCAGATGAAGTGAATTCTTACGCCTATTCTTAAGAGAAGGATAGTCATTCTGAAATTGTCAGATGGGTAATGGGAAGATTAGAGGAATGATGTTTGAATTCCCTTAAAAGGGTCCATAAAAAAGAACCAGTCCAAATCAAGAGTAAGTATTAATTTACAAAAGACATACAAACATAAAACATTATGATAGAATATATAAGACAACGATTGCAGAATCTATCAATTTAGTAACCTAAAGACCACAAACAGGAGGAAAACATATAGAATTATGTAAAAAATTGCCTTAAAAAAGTGAAGGATGTAGTTTCACTGCGTGCAAAGTTATTATGCATCTAACGTTCTTCAGTCTTCGGTCTATCTTAAGGTGCTTAAGCACTTATGATAGAACAGTCTTGCAAAACCGTTATCAGTCTAATCAATGCCATCTAGTGTTTCCTCAGGTACCAACTGACTACCCAATTTCCCTTACATGGCATAAGTCGACCCATTAGCATTGCCTAACGATAATTAATGTGTCATCGCTAAAAGCCTGAGACGAGTGCATTTTATTGCATTATTTATAATGACACTCGCCCCCTACCCAGTAAGTATCTCACAACGACAATGCTTAACTTACATAAATGGAAGTGTGCTGAAAGTTGAATTATATCTCACATCAATATACAGTTGGCTATGACTTCATAGAATATCTTGTTATTACCTCTTTATCATAACAATCATCATGATTTTCCTAGTTTATTGACAAATCTTCGTTTATACCCACGTTTTCTGGTTCTCTTGGTATAGATCCACAGGCATTTTCTTCTACCCAAATAACCTGAGTTTGAGTAAAATATACTTGAGGTTGTGACCTCAATAAGAAATATTTCTAATATTTCTCATATTGCCTAATTATTTGTCTATTTTCCAATTTGACTTCTGGAAGCTATCTTTTCGATTATTAATCCTTTTTCTGACCATTCATTTTATTATGTGATGTTGAACGTTTTCTACGTGGTCAGAAACAAATGAGTCAGCTTGAACAGTGGAATTTCTCAAATTAAAACTGTTTGCTTGCTTTGTTCATTCTGATTTGATATCTCTTCTAGAAGAGATTTGTTGTTCAGTTAATGATGGTAGCTTATATCTTCATCTTTTGTTCAATAACAACTGTACTGGATTGTACCCACATGACTATGGATTATTACGTATCATGAGGAACCCTTATCTTATTAGTAGCTACTAGTCTGAGTACATTTTTGATCATCTTTTTCACTGCTTTGACAGATGATTTCATTGGCTGCTAAACTGTTTAACTGACACTGAAT
Organism: Nanomia bijuga; assembly: GCA_032273505.1. Lineage (NCBI taxonomy): Eukaryota > Metazoa > Cnidaria > Hydrozoa > Siphonophorae > Agalmatidae > Nanomia > Nanomia bijuga. The sequence goes on from JAUKPT010004483.1 coordinate 3,587, forward strand.
GAAGGAATCTGAGACCCAATATGATATGTTAAAACTGCCATTCATTTTCTAAATTCACTGGTATTCAGGTATTTCAGGTATTCAGCATGCATTCCACCTTAGGCATTTGTTTGCTTTGTCATGGCACACAAGACAAGTTGTTATTTATATACTTGGGTTAAAACATAAAAGAGCCAATGGAAAGACTAGCGCAGGGAACTTTGAAAATAGAGAATCAAGGGTTTGGTTAGCTATTTTATTTAATTTATATATTAGAGAGTATGTGGTTTTGGAAATAAATAGATTTATATTGGGGAATACTATTATAACAGAAATTTCTATGTTAGCCTCATTAGCAGGTACTTTTGAGTGCCATGAAAAGTTTTAGCAAATAAGCAATGGACTAGTCATGTTGAAAAATTCAAGTAAAATAGGCAAAACCTTTATCAGATTGTTCAAATTATATATGTCAAGCTCATTAGTTGTATCAACTGATTCTACTAAGGTATGTGTTTGAAAGGAACTCATTTAGTAAAATTATGTTGTGCATTAGTCAAGTGTTACAAATGTAAAGCAGTATGGAATCATAATACTGCGTAATTTTAACTGTGATCAGAATAATTCACATACGAACTGTTTAGTCGATCAAAAACAGTCTGTGTTGTTACAAACCACCTTATGTAATGTTTTTGGAAATAATAACCGTCGCTTCGTGTCACTATCAAGGCTTTATTTGACTCGTGCTCGCAACAAACGTACATTTAAACTTAAAACGTTATAAATATAAACATGACTGTTAAGACTTTTTGTAATGAATTGAAGAAATTAGATGTTTGTGAATACGAAAATAAATTGAAGTCATGTTATGGTGAAGTTGTTTCAGTTAAAGCTATTGCTGTACCAGTTATTTGTGAAGAAATTGGTGATTAAGTGATGAAGAAAGCAGTCAAGGTTCATTCTTTTTTGCAATAGTTTTAATTAGCTGATGACGGTAAAAGAGCAGATGTTCAAGTTGAAATGTTGATAGATGCAGATATCTATTGGAGATTGGCATCAAATGAAATTAAAAGAGATGAGGTATCAGGGTTGACAGCTATCAACTCAAAATTTGGGTGGTTATTAAATGATCCAGTTTCATGTCTCAAGTAGGTTCATATGTTGTTTCAACTGATTTGAATACGATGCACATAGCGGCAATGGCGGCAATGGTGGACGAGGAAAATAATTTGAGTAAGGTCGTGCACAAACTTTGGCACCTAGACAAAACTGTTCTGGATAATTTTATGGACACTATCAGACAAGTTGATGGTAGATATAAGGTGAAACGTGAAGAATGACTTATTCCGTTGATAAAAAGGTATAACGATGTATTTCAAGAACAGCTGAATCTGGGAATAAAGGAATAAAGGAATAATGTGAATTAGGTATTTTTACATATTTACCACATCGTGAGGTGATTAAAAAAGAAAAGACGTCAACAAAATTACATGTTGTTTTTGATGCTAGCGCAAAACTAGGGGACAGTTTATGTATAAACGATGCGTTATAAGGACCAAACGAAATTCCCTTTTTTATGATGTCTTATTAAGATTTTGTGTATTTCCAGTTGGATTAACAGCCAACATTGAAAAAGCTTATCTACAGGTTAGTGTGGCTGAGAAGCATAGAGAAATCATGAGATGTTTGTGGTATCATGATATTTTTAGTGATGATCCTAAAGTTATAAAATTACGTTTTTGTAGAGTAATATTTGGTGCTGTGCCATCTTAATTCTTCTTGAATGACACGTTGATAAGTAATTAAGTGAATATGTTGATGTCGATCCAATTTTAGTAGAAGAAGTAGAAAAAGTTTTCATTTTGATGATTTTTGTTCAGGTGCTCAAACTGTCGATAATGGGTATGAATTGGTTGAGAAAGTCAAATCTCTATTTGCTGCTGTCAAGTTTAACGTTTGAAAGTGGAAAACGAATAATCTGGAGCTGCAACAAAATAATTGAGAAATTGAAGAAAAAGAATTTAGTGTAAATGATAAAGTTAAGTGTCCTTGGATTAACTTGCAACACAATTAAACACTCACTAAAAGTTGTTTTAGACACTTGTTCATTATTTGGACACACTTTTGGTGTTGATTTTGAAGAATCTTTGATAAAAAATTCTAGTATTTAGAAAAAGCGAAATGTACGCTAAAAAGAAAAATCTTTAGAGAAGCTGCAAAACAGAGAATGAGTTTAAAAAAACAGTTGATTCTGTTTAAGGTGTGAGAAAGCCTTTGTTAAAACACATGCTAATTAAAGGTTTTGAAAGTGTCACAGATGCCATTTTAAGGACTGAGAAGCAAAAACAAAAAGTTCAACAAGGTGTATTAAAACCAAAAGATCATGTGGGTATTATCTTTTAATACATTATTGACACTTAATTGTTTAGAAGAACAGGCAAAAATATGGTCTGACAATTCTAGGCATCACCCTGATTCTTACTTCGAAAATCTTAAAAGTAGATCGATTTATTGTTAGGTTAAAACATTTTAATGAATATAGCCTAAATGACTCTGTTGATGAAATTAAGCATTGAAATTAAAATCATTGGTAAGAACAAGATATATTCAGGTATGGCATGTTGGGCATATACTTTTCTGCATAAATATTCTTTATGACCAGCATCATTTTACTCCCCTGGAGAGTTAAACAATGACAACATTCAAAGAGAAGTTAAGCAGCCTGAAATATATATCATTGGTAGCTGCAATAGCAATGATAAACAGCTGGGATACATTACAGGGGCACTCGCAGGCGAACCTACCTCCCTTTTTTATTTGCTAATGCGAAAGTGCTCTGTTGTACGAACCAACCATAAAACGTATCAAAAAATATTGATTTTTGGCAAAGTTATGGCCTTTTAAAGGTGCTAAATTTTGATGGCTCAAAATTCTGTCTAGAATTGTGACGTCATATGTGACACCTTTTGACAAATCGGGTATCTTTTAGAGTAAATTGCTGAATCCAAAATAATAATTTTTGAGACCTGGTAATTAACACAACTTCCAGTATGACATCATCAATTTCGACTTAATGAAAATCGAGGGGGAGCTCATATATTGGTCAATATCTAAGCCAGTAATGATGTTGTCGAAAATGTTTTGTGCTATAAATACAGCCAATGAAATGTCAAACAATTGATGATGAATATAAGGTGGTCATTAGGCATCATTTGTTGATCTTTATTTTATTTCTTAATTAGCACGATATAGAGATCAAACGTAAAAATTAAACTATCTGAATACACTCTGATTTGTTGCCAGTTAATCATTTTTATTTTCATGAAAACGAGAGAAGAATTAAACTTAAGAGTTATGAAAACTATTTGAATACACTCTGATTTGTTGCCATTTGAACATTTTTATTTTCATTAAAACGAGAGGGGACTTAAACAGCTGAGTAATTAGAGGGCTAATTAACAGGTAATTAAGGGTAATTAGCCAGAAAACAATGTTGAATAGAAATATATGTATGTGATAACAAGAAGGTTTGTGTCATCATTTAATAAGGAAGATAAACCACAAAATAGATAATTAGATAATTAACAGTAATTAAGGGTAATTAAGGCCTGAATCGTAAAATTGTGAAAAGTAACTTTTATCTATGATATTTTCATCGATACAAAATCTTCATCTAGGTTACAAAATTCACTAAAAGTAGTTAGCATTATATCATTAAATAGTAATTAACAATAATTAAGGCCGAAATCCTAAAGTCGCGAATAGAAATTTCTATGTACGGTGTTCTTGTTGGAAACAATATTCACCTAAGCTATAAAATTGGCAAAAAGTACCTAAATCGTAAGATTGTGAATGAGAACTCTTTTTTATGATGTTCTCATTGATTTTTTACATCTCAGTTATAATTTGCAAAAATGAATTATTACTATTTATATCTGAAAAGTATGAAAAGCATTAATTATGGACAAGCGTAAAGTTTGAATAGAAGTTTAACTCTTTTTCAAAAATTGATGAAAAGACTAAACAAAAATATGGTAAAAGTTCATTTAATGATGATGAAGGCGATTAAGGTTCAAATTCAATTGAAACACAACTTCATTAGATCTATTTCATTACAAGTACAACTGATAAAAAGGATGATGCCTCTTTATAAGAAATATATTTTCCTGAATTATCTGGAAATGTATCACAAATTTTCTATGTAACACAGCTGGGGATTACACATTTATTTTTGGGACCAAGGTACTTGTAGACCCACCAGATATATTGACGGTATGCAGCATAGCGAAAACTCCTAGAGAAAAAATTAAGAACCTGTAATTCCTAAGAATTTAACTATAAACTGAATGAACTATAAAATTAGTAGTTTTAATATAACATAAATATGTGTAATCATCTGAAATAATACTTTCCTCATCTGTGGAAGACATGTTTGTTTATACACTGTGTATGTTTATACACTGTGTACGTTTATACCGTACATAAAAATACTAACTTTACTAAACAACTAAAACTTTAATCTGTATATTAATCATCAATAATTAATACTCCATCATATAAAAAAGTTGATGATACTAACTTACATACCAACTTGAATAAAAAATTGATACGTACTTTAATTTGTACTTTATTTTGTACATTAATAATTAATAATATAACTAAGCCGTAATTTCCTTAATTAAGGAAACTGCCATTCAGTTATCAAGGATGAAAATAAGTTTTAGATGATGTTTTAATTTAGTTGACCCCCTTATATTCATCATCAATTGTTTGACATTTTTCTGCAAGATAATCATTTAATTGGCTGTATTTTTAGCACAAAACATTTTTGACAACATCATTACCAGCTTAGATATTGGCCAATATATGAGCTCCCCCCGATTTTCATTAATTCGAAATTGATGACATCATACCGGAAGTTGTTTTAATTACCAGGTCTCAAAAATTATTATTTTGGATTCAGCAATCATTTTTACATCGGAATAGGTCTACCTGTATTTTCCTACAACCAATTTCTTCACTTTACTTTCTAAAGCCATTTCTTTACTTAGGTCTACCCAATTTGTAATAAGGTGCCCCAGATGACATCACAATTCTAGACATCAAGGAAAGAGAGAATTTTTAGCCATTAAAATTTAGCACCTTTAAAAGGCCATAACTTTGCCAAAATCAATAATTTTTCATGCGTTTTTTTGTTTGGTACGTACAGCGGAGCACTTTCGTATTAGCAAATAAAAAAGGTGGTTAGGTTCGCCTGTGAGTGCCGCTTTAAAACAATACTTGAGTGTTTATGAAGCCTTCAACGCAACATGGTTTAAATATAATAGAAAAAGATCACACTGCTCCAGATATCATATTAAATGATAAAATTCGTTTTTTCCATGATGATGATCCAGCTTCAGCATTTGAAGCTGGAACCAAAAAGGTGGCCACTATTTTTGCCCCAGCTGCAATATCCATTCATGTGATACAATGAATATACCTCGTAGCTTTCAAAATGAATATATCTGATAAACAAAATGTAATTTTAGAGGGGAAATTTGGAAAGCTTAACCTATTGCCCTTTGAGAAACTAATTGATGAGCTAACTAGTAGAGGCGTTGATGTGCTTGAATTTAAGTTAACAAATAAGGATTGAGAGCCTGTTTTAAAAGATGGCATTAAGCGTATTCCCATTATTTTCCTCACAGATCAATTTTATTACACAATTCTATCTAATTCATTTGATAGGTATATCTTTTTCCGAAATGAAGTAGAAAGCAAAAATGTGAAGATGATCCTGATCAAAATAAAACATTTAATAATATCAATTTCATTGGAAATAGTTTGTATAAAAACGAAAACAATTCTTGCTTTTCCTATAAATTCATAAAAGAAAATTGTGTTGATTGGCAAGCTCATTAAGAGAGGATATCAGACTTTTTGGTCTAGACATATGGTAAACAAAAACATGAAATATTAAATTTGCATAAATGCAAGTTATTATTTCTCACTGACAACATAAGCTTGTGACAAATCATGTCTTGGTAAATTAGAGGGTCAATAATCAATAATACAAATCAGAAACTGTTCAAAGATTAAAATATTAGTTGATTAAGTTTTGATTTTGATATTGGGGAAAAAAAGGGAGAAATGAACACACCGTTATTTAAAAACTATGAAACTAGAAATCATGATATTGTATATTTGTTCATATTTTCTTCTTAGTTTTCAAACAATATTACATGCATTTTGTGTTTCACCTAGATCTATGGCGCACAGTACCATTTTTCAAAAGATATTTCATCTATTTCAAAATGACTGTATCTATTTATTTCTTCATCAGAAAACAATATAGAGAAAATAGTTAAAGAAATAATAGAATTATTCTTCTGAAATGTTTTGGTTATGAATAAACGCAGCAGCATAAAAAAGTTGAGATTGCAGTGCTTAATCAAGGATTTTTGGCAACATTGCATGGTTAAATATTCCTGGAAAAAAACACTAATCAAGCTACAAATTTGATACCATTCAATAATGAAACACTAAAACCATTAATTTTGATTGTCTGAGCATTCAGGTTTCAAGTGTATATAAATATATGTAAAAGTTTCTACATTTTCACTGAGTCAGGCTCTAATCTTAATTCTCAAAATGTACGCTACATTAAATAATTAAATACAACTAGCATGTACCTCTTTATAATCTTGTCCATCTTCATGTCTAGTTATGTATAGGTTAAAGCATGGTTTTGTTAAAATCGTTTAACAAAACATGCTTTTATGTATTTAGTGCACCCAGATCTTACAGGTAATCTGGTGATTTTACAGGCATTTTAATGGCATTTGCAGAACTCGTTTGTTACATTAACCCCTGGACACCGTCATCAGTTCATAAAGATCCACATATTCCACATATTTTGTGTTCATATTCGATACAAGAATAATTATCAAAAGGTGGGGTTTTGTGTAACTTAAAGGGGAACACAAGAAAAAAAAACCTTCGTATTTTTCACCTTATATCATTATACATACATAAAGTAAAAAATATCTTATATCGTTTTACTTGTAAAGAAGAAACATATTTTGTTTTAGTAAACTAAAAATAAGAAAAACGATATCACTTGTTTATGCCTATCAGTTGTCAGACTTGTGATCGAGATGCACTTTTGAGTTATTCACTGTAATACATGTTTCTGTCGCTAACCCCAGCCCTCTTCACGCAAGCATGCTTCCATTAAAATGTTTAAAACAAATTTAAACAAGAAAAACAATGCATAGAATACTATCAAGGATATCAGAACAATATCAAGCTAAAGATTCGTACTTCCCATCTAGAATGTGACTTTTGGGAGGCACTGGATAGTATTTAATATGACTGGGGAGTCATAATGTCAAAGTGATTGGAACAACATTTTCAGAATATGTTTCTTATTTTTATTTTTTTATGCTACCAAGTTTCACACAATTCTTCAATGGTGAATATTCTGGCCAAAATTGCTTATTTATTCCCCAGCCACCAAAATTCCACACTCTTATTTTTGCCCT
>JAUKPT010004484.1:0-11088 GCA_032273505.1 Nanomia bijuga
GGAGGCGGGGGGATCACCGAAAATGATGATGTTCCCATTATCCCGGTACATTCAACTCCACCGGTCACTGGACCAGGGGGGGTCCAAAAATTGACCAAAATCACTGGACGTCATATGTTTATGGTCCCTAAATAAAATGGTCGTATTTACATATCGGAATTCATTTTGTTCGGCGAACTCAATTTTGTTCACAAATGAATTAATTTCCGAACAACTGAGTTCGTTTTTATCTACGGCCAGAAAATAATTTCCTCACGTGAAGTTATTACACATTAAAGATTCATAATTCATAATCTTCTTCTACCCTACAAAAGAGACGGGTAGAAAAAAGCAAAGAACTCTTTTGAAATGAGCAGATGCCTTCTTCGCAAAAAAAATGTATTAACATATCGAGTTCGCATTATGTTTGGTTCACTTTTTGCATTCAAAAATACGAGTTTGCAGTTCAACACGCTGTGTCTAAGTGATTACGTATATCTAATATCAAACATCATTTAAACTCACCAATACAGCTTTTCTTGTCGGCTGCCATTCTGAAGCCTCTCGAACAAGAGCACGCAAAGGATCCGGGTGAGTTGACACATTTTTGATCACAACCACCATTGTCTTTCTTACACTCGTCTTTGTCTAGAAAAATCAATTGATAATGAAATTATCCTTTTAACGTATTCACATCAGTAACGAGGCCAAGGGGTGGCGAATTTGAAATCAGCCTCCTTCCACCCCCCAGAATTTGTGTATCCAGCAGCCGTTAACATAAGATCTTCATAGTGCATACTAGTCTTGTTTGTTTACGGTAGAAATATGTCAAAAACAAGGTTTAAAAGGGGGGCTTACTGCGCACTCCCAGACCCCCCAGCTGCTAAACACTCGCTACGCTCATATCGCTCGCTTCGCTTCACCCCCCCCCAATAAAACCTCTCTGCCTTCGGGGTTGATTCGCATTGGCTCATAGCGAAACACAAGCCAATATTAAAGGGAAATAGACTTGTTCGATTCCAAAGCAGAGTGACGTAGTTATTATAGGCGTCATGCTAGTGACAAAATAATGTCATCTTTTTCTTTTATTTTCTTTGTATCTAACGTTTTTTTCTTTTCTTTCTATTCTAAATGGCTAGTTAGGCTGAAATACATTGTAATTTTTAAAAAATTCTTTCTATTTATTTTACATAATGAAATTATATTAATACCTTTGTTTCTAGAAGTATACGTAGAAATGATGATTTAAACATTTTAGATTTTACATAAATCCACCTAAATTCCCCGGATGAATATATAATAAGAGCGTGATATACTTTTATATTCGTAGTATTTATCCCCGGCTGTAGATTGAATTCCCCGACCCAGAAAATATATAGTTAAACCCCTGTACAATTAATTATTTAATTATTTCATGTTTAAAATGAATCTCTAGTAAATCCAAACAAATCACCAAAAGCACTGCTTGTAACTAATACATACATTGATATCTTAAATTGTACAGTAACCATTTTGAAAAGGGGTTAATGACGTTCTCTTAGGTAATGAAATTCAAAGTAATAAATATATTTAGGTGTGAGTGTGTCGGGGGTGATCTCACCTTTACATGTCTTTTTATCGGAGGAGAGCTTATAGCCTGGTTTACATTTGCAATAAAATGATCCGACAGTGTTGACGCAAACGTGATTGCATCCACCATTGCTTCGTTTGCATTCATCACGATCTGAAAGAAAAGTAGAATTAATTTAGATAAGTAAGGTTTGGTTTTATACGTTAGACTCTTGTCGAAACTAATTGCATTAATTGAATTAGATCTAACATGGCCAGCTTAATTAAGCTGGCCATGGATCTAACAAAAGTCTTAAGTGATAAAATATTAAGCGTTGCTTTGTTTACCGTTCCAGGGCCAGAAAGCCGTCAGTGCAAAATGAAATATTTCTATAGATAAGCTATTTTCGCCCTCACTCTGCCCTCACTCAGTCTATCCTAAAATATGGCTTATTTAGCCGTTTTATTTTGATGCTTTGATATTTTGATTAATTGATGTTTCAAGTGCAGTTGAAACTGTCGTTAACATGAAATATTTGTGGACACCGAACTCATATCGAACGCTATTTAGTGTTAAGTGTTAGATTTTTTTCAACCGCAGTTGGCTATTAATTCTTTGATATTAATCATGACTTACCTCCACTTGTTGGTGCGACGTCTGGTTTCTCGGCCACTTCGCACATTTTACCTCCCAATTTATCGACGAAGTCTGACGAATCTAATTCATCGAAGTTCTCAGCGAAGAAAACGTTGTCTTTGGTGCCAGCGAAATCCAACAATTGTTTTTCATCGATCTCATTGGTGATACCGACAGTAATGACTTGAATACCACGTGCTCGTAATCGTTTCGCTTGCTTGACGGGATCGAAGGTTTTTGGATTTTGAACTCCGTCAGTGAGAAGGATCAAGACTTTGTTGGCATCGTCTCGCATGCCTACAAAGATATATTAGGTAGAAGATGAAATCCTCTTAAACGTGAGTTTCAAATTTCTTTACATTTCAACAATCTCCTCGTAAATTTCAGGCGTTTGCATCAACCCATTTTTAGCTTAAAACAGTTTTCAGTAACCTTTGAACAACCGGCACAAAGCTTTTTTACCCAATACAAGGGTATATTTCCCTTTAATTTTTTACTCGATTTAGCCTCCATTTTGTTGATAAAAACATACAGGATATAGAGGGCATTTTGGTTATTGCAAGATCAAGTACTTACCGTTAACTGAGGTGAAAATATCTTCATTAGCCAATTGGAAAGCAAGATCGATTCTTGTTCTGTATTTGAAGTATGGTGATTTGTTGATGGCATCGCGGAACTCGGCAATGGAATAGTAATCGTTCAGTCGGATGGTGACCTTGGTGTATGGTAATTTGTCACTGAAAACAACAGCTGAAGCATGGGTTCCTCGTTTGGAGATCTCGAATCTAAATGAAAGATCAAGGCATCAATGAAACGAAGAAAATAACTTTCCTTGTGAGTGGTTAACCAGGGAATTGCGACTTAATTCTATTTTCATTTATGGGAAAGTTGGTAAAAATTCACTCCTTCCCTTTCCCCAAAGAAGTGATGTCGTTGTCAAAAAATGCTGAAAATTGGCAAATATATAATATGTCTTCAAATCTATTTTTTTGGTGATCAACATCATACTAAAAATCAAGGCAATTGGGTCAATAATACAGATGTATAAAAAGCCGATAAGAGACTGGGGAGATGTACATAAACTTACTTGGCTGCAAGACGTCCAACGAACTCTTTGATTTGTTCGAAATTGTATTGTTTGATACTTCCAGAAGAATCAATGACGAAACACAAGTCGACCTTCTTCTTCGTACAACTTTCTTTTCCTTTCTCCTTTGTTGCTAGAATGAAGAATTAATCGATGAGCTGGTTGCCATGCCAACTAATTTGCAATGTTTTTGATACAATACGTTTAAACAAACATTGGGGAGGGTAAAATATTTTATTTGATAAAACGTTTGATAACCCTATTGGCAAAAGAAAGATTGTTAAAACGCGGACGACCTACTTTCAGTTACTACCGAGTTATTTTTGTTTTGACGATATGCTTTATATAACAAAATTCAATGAAATAAGTTTCGCTGAAATAAGTTTCTTACCTAAATCACAACCAGCTCGTTTAATTTTTTGGATAAATCGATCACTCTTCAAAACATCAAAGTTATCAGCTCGGTACCAATTAGAACCACCAGCGAGATTCGACAATTCAGTTGGATTGACGCCGTTACCAATTCCGATGACGACAACGTCAACACCGGTTCGTCGGATGGCTTCGGATATTTTTGACGGATCTTTGGCATCTCTGTCTTGTGATTGAGATCCGTCAGTCAGCAAAATAAGCATTTTCTTGACACCACGTCGTGCACCGTTGCCTGACGTGAACATCTTGTCTTTAGCGAGTTGAAGAGCTTTGTCGATTCGAGTACGCCCACCTTCGAGTGGAATGGCGTTCATTGCGCCAATAAAGGCGTCTGTGTTGTCTGGGAATTGGTTGAATTTGATTCGGAGCGTGGCTGAGCTACTAAAAGTAAGTACACTTGTTTGAACGCCATCAGTGCTTAAACCGAATTCTTTAACTAAATTGTTGACGAAGATCTTCTCATCTTTGTAACTGTATGCTAAACTGCCGGAAGAATCGACGATGAATCCGAGGTCTAATTTAACGGCAGCACATTTGGGTCGAGATTGAAATTGAGCTGAAACGAAGAGAAAAAGAATATCATATTGAAAACAGTCTTTGGTCTAACATTCAACTTATTTATATTTTTTTTATTTATTCTTATCCAAAGGCATAAAAAATATGTAACATACCCAACTAAAAACATTGAAAAGAAACAGACAGACGGACAAAAAGAGAACAGATAGACATGCCTTTACTATCATGTCTTTCCTTTGACACTCATTTTTATCTTTACAAGCATAACATTCTAGACTATACACTACAAAAGTAAAAAAGAGACAGACAGACAGACAGATAGAGAAAGCTTCTCATACCTGCTTCACCTCCAGAAATATACATTTTTTGTACAAATTTCTTTGTAGTCAATTCGGAAGTAGTTGCAGCAGTGGCTGCGTACAGAGAGCTTCCAGCCATTTTGGTAATAACGGTCTTGTCAACTTTAGTTCCAACTCCAATGACCAAGAAGCTGATTCCCTGGGAACGAAGTTCATTAGAGATATCCATCATTTCTTGATCAGCACTGCCAATACTATCAGTGATGATGATGAGTAATTTCTTGACGTCTGTTCGAGCGCCATTAGCTGAGGCGAAGACTTTGTTTCGAACCATTGTTAGAGCATCCATCATTTTACCTAAAAGTAGTCCGTGGTATAAGTAAGTTTTATTTAGGCGACCGTGTATTTGCTCTAAATATATATATCGGATGTTTTCATCTCTTTTTATCTTTATAACCCTCTTGATCTTTTCTTTGTTTGACCAAATATTTGAGCAATTGACCGAAAAAGAGGGTGTTGTAAGGTAATCTAGTTACCTTAGACTAGCTGCTTTGTCTTTTTTTAAGGGTAAAATGTTTCTGAAGACACAAAATAGTGGTTTCAGAATTTTTTGGACTTACAAAATAAGCAAAACCTTCGATCTGTTTCGTTCTCGCTAGATGAGTTGATTAACTTTAATCAAAAATTATTACTAAAAATGCTTACCTTTTCCACTACCAAAAGTGATCCCAGCCAATTTGTTACGGAATGAATAATAATCTGAGAATTGGTTGAATTTGAATTGAATCTTTGGCCGCGAGCGATCGAATGTCAACACAGAGGCGTGGGCGCCATCTTTCTTGATTCCGTACTCGTACATGAGGTAGATGATGAAGTCCCGCATTGCAAGGAATTCATGTGAGGCTGATGCGTCAACGATGAAGCCGATATCACCAACAACATTCTCCAATCTCTTTGATGAAGGAATGCCAGCTATAAAGAGGGTGAAAAAATTGTGAAATTCGTTTGTAATATCTGATATCAAAATAAACAAATCGATGCAGAAAATTGGTATTTTTATCTTTATTGTCGCAGACTTTTGCCTCCACAAACTTTCGCGTGAGAATTTTGGTCTCTTTGTGAATGAGTGGTTAAGACGCATAAAAGATTCTTGGAAAAAGGGAAAAAATCCATGAATAGTTGACAATAGTATAATTTTTTGTAAATATATTTGAGGAGTACACGTTTTAGCAGAAGTTTCGGACAGAATAAAAGGTATTTACATTCAATTTATAATTCTGTGTTCCGAGGTTTTGAAAAAGCAATTTTATGCTCGCAATTTACATTATTTTTTTTGAAACGATCACCAACATGGCGGATATAGTTGCAACCAATACTAATGACACGATACCATGGTGAAACATCAAAATTGCAAGTTTTTAAAACCCTGGAGCCATGAATAGAAAATATCATTATAAGAAGCAAAATTGATCTTACTTGATGGTCGAGTAGTGACAACTTTCTTTGTTCCTGGTAAAGCTAAAACAAGAAAAGAGAAAATTAAGTTTAACTAACAAATTTGTAAGAGAAACAGAAAATATATTCGTAAGCAGCACTCCCAAGTATGTAATTAAGGAATATATGGGAGAATTTGAGTGGGGAGACTTAAGATCCCTCGATTTTAGTCGACAACACGATTTACGTTTTTCTAAGTCAGAAACAAGAATTACGTTCCCATATGACGTGTGATGACTTCATATACTTAAATGTTGCCTGCTGAATCCGGGTTGCAGTCTACAGGTAAAGGGACCACAGAATGTTTGGTGTTTTTCGAGATTAATCTGAGGAATAATTATTTGGTTCAGAAACCTGTCTGCTCGACCGCTAAAGAAGTTAAAATCTTTTCATACTTAGTTTTCATGTATTTTGACGTGCATATTCGAGGTATACTTTTTTCGATAGGGACCTCAAAATACCTATTTACAAAATGAATATAATTGTCGCTATTATTGCTCAGAAATGTTGACATCAACTCTTTATTCCACATGATTAGTAAACTTTTCCATATTAAACTTATTCATGACTAAAACTACCTTTCAAACACCACATAATGCATGGTAATGGGACCACAGAATGCTATTCATAAGAAAGTCACTTTTTAAAAAGTTAATTGGTAATTTTGAATTCATTTTCCTTAGAGGGTGTTAAAAAGGTTAATTTGACCGTAAAAATACTAGTTTTTATTTTTTTTATTTTCTCTATATACATATCTCATATTTTATAGTGCTTAAAATAAACTTCTTTTTCCTGATGCTTCCTAATGGTTATTACCTATCAATATCGTAATAGATATAAGTCTTTGTACCCCTGATATAAAAATCATAGTTTGACACATAAAAATCAGAATACAAAAGAAACATGGAGAATAGTTATGGAAAAACTATATCACAATCAAAAATAACTATTATAAATTGCAAAAGTAACATAAAACGAAAACAAAAAGTTACTCCAGGTTCAAAACTTTATTCAGGGGAGAGATGGTGTTAAAAAACAAACAAAGAAAGCAGTATGAAATTGCCCTAAATTCTGGAACCTTTAAAAGCTTATTCTAAGAAAGTTGCAGAAATACCTTGTATTTATTTTTTCAATATATGTTTAGACGTCCTCAGTGAACAATTCTGATAACCTTTGGTATTCAGTAAAAACTTTAGCTTTTTAGTACCTTAATTTGAAAATCTGAGGTCCCAATACATTTGGAGGTCCCTTTACCTGTAGAAACTGTTACAATACTAAGATTTCATTGGATAAAGCAATCACAATTGCACTCTTTTTTTCTTGTGTGATTAAACTATGACAAATGAATTTACAAGAATTCTAACGATATCTAATTATAATTATTTCATTCAATACAAACGTGCAGTCAGAAATTTCTTTTACGACATTTATTTGAACGAAGGCGTTATTTCAAATTTTGTCATTTTGACATTTTGTTACTATAACCACCAATAGTGTCAAGTCTCGTGCGCGGTTTTAGCAGGCAACATGTACGTCACGTCACGTCACGTCCCAAATTACGTCACATTTGATCCGTCTATTCCGGTGACTTGCGCGCGCTTACCTTTATTTGGGTTGTTCATCCAGAATTCGATTGGATTGTTGTCTCGTTGCATCATCTTCACGAGTTCTTGCATGTTGACGAATCGCAAATAACGTTGATATTTGAAACCGATGTGATCAATCTCTTCTTGTTGACCTGCTCCAACACCAATAGCAATGAAATCATAACTAGAAAAAAGGGAAGAGAAGGTAAGTTACATTTTAATCCGTACACGTAAAATATCTAGTATCGGAGGGGGTAGTGGTATCCCTTAATTTTGTATTTATGAAAGTTCTCTTTTCGTTAACTTTCTTAGATCCATTGTAGTCTTTCTGCCTCGTCGTTTACAAGTTTTTGTTTTACTTGGAGATTCAAGACAAAGATAAAGGCTTCAAAGCACTTAAAAAACGTCACGTAAAAAATCTGTTTTGGCAAGATCTTTATGACTAAAGATCTTCAGGTTTGTGGGCGCACTAAGGAATAGTCTGAGTATGATTGGAATTAGAATTGGAAATCATATCATTTGAAGTTGATTGATCTTCTTTCATTTTTGAATTTTAGAAAAAGACTATTATTTCTGACATTTTGAAAATAACGAATCTGATTCGTAATGATGTAATCTTCAACCAATTAAAAAATAATCCAGCAATGATTTGGATAATGATTTGCAAACTAAAGATTGGGATTTACCTTTCGGATTTGTCTCGGTCACTGAATTAAGAAGTGCAATTACTCACCCTCCTTCAAGTAAAATGTTGATGTTCCTAGCAACCGATGTTTGAGTTGAGATTCCAGATGTTAAGACCATGATAACGAAAGTTCTTCCAGCACCGCTTTGTCCTCGAAGAGTTTTGGCGGTCATGGCTTCTTTTTTGATGTCTTTCATTCCTTCGATGACGTTAGCTTTTCGGGTTCTATGAGAAAATAGAAATCCTGAATGGATTGTTTCTGTACTTTTTTATAAATAGAAAATGATTCTATTTCTAAACAGTTTTTTCTATATACTATGATTAGATTAGATTACATTAGATTGATTTTTTTCCCAGTTAAAAAATGAACCAAAATGGAAAAACTGTGGAAAAACTGTTCCGAATATTACTGTCATCCTTAAGGATTTGATTAAACAAAATAGACAAATATTTAGTGTTTTGATAATTCGATCATGAATTTCAGATCATTATTACTAATATTTCAGAACAAATCTATTCTTTCTCATCACCAGCCGAACAAAAAATCGCCAATTTTCATTCTTGTTTTTATCACGTCAATCCTTTAGTACTGCTTAATTTTGTTTATGTGTTAGAAAAATTCAGAATGCGCAATATCCTGCATGAAATTTTTCATAAAAAGAAAAGTTGTACTTACAATCCGTTTGGACTTGTGATGTCTTGATCTAAAGCACTGAGTCCGGACACAATACAATCAACGTTTCGGCATTCGGGTGACCCCTCGACGATATGGACAAGAGCGAGATCGGCTACGGTCATGTGGTACTTGATGCATTTGTTGAATTTCAACATACCGATCGATTTCAAGAAAGCCTTGATAAGATGGAGCTGACCTTGACGTCCGTTTTCTGGCATTTCAAAAATGACGTTAATCACGTCGCACACTTGTTGTTGAGCTGGAATTAAAAGTAAGAATGAAGAAATGTAAAACGTAAAAGGGGTTATCTCAAAAGTTCGTCTAATTTAGACTATTGAATGGTTGAATATTACATCATGAGTATTTCAATTGGTTCACAAAATAATTTCACTGAATCATTTAGTTTTAATAAGATTTCAATGTGTGACATTTTGAAATGAACCAATCAGATTCTTGATGATGTAATTTTGAACCAACCAATAGTCTAAATTAGACTAAGTTTTAAGATGATTATAGGTGAACATGGAAGTAGTTTTGTTGCCTATGTAAATTTTAAATTTTGGAACGGTTAATAGACATTATCGTAAATTGTAAAATATTAATAAACTCTTGTAAAATTCTATAAATCTACCCCACCTATAGGTTCGTCAAATTAATGGGTACATTTACATTTGTACAAATTAGATAATCGTGTATTATTATTGAAATACAAAAAAGATTAAAACTTATTTTTACGAGCTTGTTCTCATAATCATATTTAACATGACAATAGGATATTAAGATCTCACTTATTTCGACGCTCATTGGAATAAAAGATTTCTAGCATTTCTAGTGTGTATACATCCAAAATGGAGTCGCGAGTTACGAAAAGGTCAATTGGTTGAGAACATTTTCTACGTTTTGCATATATTGAAAATAACAGCGGATTGATGACCATTTCTTACCAGTTTATTTGTCAAAATACCAGAGTTCTTAAAAAACGAATTAATATACCGTACAACCATAATAATTTTTGAACGCAGTATTTTTGGGTGTTTACCTAAGTGGTACGTGCACCCATTTGCGGCAGGAGTGCACAGATTGTTCGTTTATAAGTGCATGTTCCTACGACAATGGGTTAAGACCATCGACATCTTGATATTTTTGCGATAAAATGAAAGGTACTTACAACTTGCTTGCGCATTGCCACTGCATGATTTCCACTCGGAACGGCTACCGATTCTATTACCATTCTTCCAGGTAATGGATCGGGTTTGTTTCCCACCAGAACATGCCGACCATTGCGACCAATCAGAACCCGACACCGTGCCGTATGACATCGATGTCGCCGATCCGACTGACATCGATGACGACGACGACGAAGACGACGACGACGACGACGACGATGATGATGACGTCATTGAATCGAAATCATTGCCTGCTGAGTCAGCACATGATCGGGATTCCGATCGGGTTGAGTAACGGTTTTCGACTTGAGTTTCAATTTTTCGGGATTGTGAGCCGGACGCGCATGCTGACCATTGAGACCATTCTGCAGAAGCTACGATACCTATAAAGATGAAACAGTCAATAATAATTCACTCATTCACTACTTAAGCATTTACAAAGTAAAAAAATATAAAACAATATATTTTTACTACGATCAAAAATAATATAGCAGAAAAACCATAGTATATAGAAAAACTAAACAGTTTTTTCTATATATACAATGGAAAAACTGTTCCAAATATTACTGTCATCCTTAAGGATTTGATAAAACAAAATAGACTAATATTTAGTGTTTTGATATTTCGATCATGTATTTCATTATTACTAAATATTTGTCTTCATCAAATCTTGATATAATCAATATGTTTTTTTTGCTATATTTCTTGAAATTGTCTAGGGGCAATGGTTTCTTTACTAAAGTAATATGTTAAATGGATTTGTAACCGTCTAACTTGCTTTGAGTCAATTACCTTTGTGTTAAAACATATTTATACATAATATTAATAGCGTTTTTAATGCTTTTATTATGTGAACGGACAATGGCGACAAAGTCAGGTTTTAGGCGACTCGACATGTACTAAAACTCAAAAATCTACACAATAAATAATAATATTTTTTTGAATAGTAGGTTCTTGGAAAATCTTAAGGTCTAATCTGAACA
>JAUKPT010004486.1:0-11087 GCA_032273505.1 Nanomia bijuga
TTCATCTTCATTTTTTCCTCATTTTCTTTTATTTAAATTTTTATTTTATCTGAGCAAGTGCTCAGATGTGGCTTTCGAACAAAATAAAAGCATCACAAAATATTGAAAATTGGCTTCAAAAAACGCACATATGTGGGAAGTGCATCCTATTTTGATACAGACTATAGTCCTTTTTATCAAATATGTCCTTATATAAGGCTTATAAATAACATTTCGAATGTGAGGACTTGATAAGCATGTCCATTGACACTTACTGCCAATATACACAAGATTGGACTATCTTGTATAGTTATATGTACCTTTTGTCTGAGGAAAGAATTCACAAATTCACAATCAGCAACTCTTTCCATTTTCAAAGAGCACAGATCTCGACGAGAAATTTGAGACTTCTGACAATCATAGGAGAAAAACTTCATTTTAAATTATGATGTATATACTTCAAGAAGCAGAACTTCAAACTCTCACTGCATACGTGCATGGATGTCAATAACAATCTATGTATATATCTATATATGTACATATGGACGTATATACACATGTGCTTCAAATAAAATCAAACTAGTAATAGTAGCAACAACAACAACAGCAAAAACAACATCACACCAGCTTTGTTGGTGTTTTATCTGAGAGTTAGTTGTTAGAAGGGTCGTTAACCTATCAATCTTAAAAAGGAAACCTATCTTTTAACAAGAAAATAATTTGTCACTGTTAGATCTCTCCTTCCACACAAATTATTTAAATGGCTCTTTATGTGAAAAAATCAATTTTGAGATCATTAAAACGCAAAAAATGTCAAGTAAGAACAGAAGGTCTTCTAAAATGACTCTGAGCTATTTAGGTTTGGGCTTTAAAAATATTTCTTATTACATAAACATGAAACCGCATTCAATACGAACCCAGGTAAATGTGACCATGTTTGCGAATTGACCTATGAATAGTTGACCACACGGTGATATCCTGTTAATTTGTTATCGAAACACAACCCATACTGTGCTGTTAAAATATCAACTTGAACATGTTTATGGCATGTCATTATAATCAAAAACTGATGTTGTCTTTTTACATATTCATGCTTATTATCTCATTAATCAATGTTGAACATATTTTGACCTAATCTAAACATGTTATATATATGTCTACTTGTAGGTGAGTGTTAGACATGTTAGAGTTGGTAGCACACTCGACACACTGACAAAGAATGATCCATTAGGAGTGAAAGAGTTGTGAGGAAGTACAATCGTTGAACGATAGGGGAACCTATTCATCTATCCATATATCTATGATATATACATACCCTGAAGCTTTCAAAGGATCAGGGTTGAAATTAAAACAATGTAGGAATTAAAAGAATACAGATAAAGAGCTGGGGCATTAACTCCTATATCACTATCCCTGGAGATTTTTCAACTTATTGCAATCAGTAAACATGCTATAATAACAACAGTATGATTGTCGCTGTTCTCACTAATAACTTCATGGGAATCATGACCTTCAAAATGTATAATAATCTTTTCTAAATCAGTATCAAATTTCTTCATCTATCCAAATACTAAAATTCAAAAACAAATATTTGGGATAAATAAATGATTGGTCGAAAGCCAAACAACATTGTAGAAAACAACATCATAAAGAGATAAAAATGAATACTATACACAATTCCAATAAGAATAGAAAATGGGGGAAATGAGGGGAGTCGATTAGTTAAGAAACTTGTTGAACTACTTTTGACTTTTTCCAGTGGTAAAATTGAGATTTATGTAACAGTAAGTTTCCATGTAAATATGAGCTCCCTCTTGAATTCAAGTCCCCCAGGATATTTTTTTACTCAGTCAAGTTAATAACATTTTTCTAGTTTCAATTCCAATTTCTGATTCCTTTCATTGAGAAGGGACCGCAAAGTTCGTAATTTTCCATTTTGTGTAGAAAAAGACCCTTGCCCTTGAAAAGTCCATTGTAGGAATGACACTGGAGCTTATTAAAGCTGTTAAAACGAACTACCCTGTACATCTATCAATTTGTGATGAATCATGTTACATTTTCTGATATCAGTCAAGGAAGAAAAATCATCACTGCAGTTGTTATTTTCATAAACAGTCATCAAAGTGAGATGGTGAAGAAAAAAAACAAATAATTAAGAAGAGCAAGCACCATGAATTAAAGTTTGTTTCACCCTTATTGTTTGTCAAAACATTAAAGCATCATGGAACTCGATCAGAGCACACACACATGATTTTCTAAATTTCAGTTCTCAAATTGCTCATTTCATTGAATTATTGCAGAATGCAATTGTTTAATTAATAAAAGGTAGAATTTATTTACCGGAACCCTCCAGGTATGTAAAACGCTATTTACCTGAAAAGTTCTGATATGCAAAACGTTATTATATGTCTGAAGTATGATGAAAAATCCCTACTGAAATAAGTCTGAGGACATACTTCAGACATATATAACGTTTTGCATATCAGAACAATTCAGGTAAATAGAGTTTTACATACCTGGAGGGTTCCAGTAAATAACTTCTTTCTTAATAAAAACTACCAACGTCTCGCTTGAGGATGTTTATTGCAAAATTGCCCTGTATGTGAGATATACTGTATCACAGTATATCAAGTTTGAATGACACTTTTTGGAAGCAATATTTGTAAACAAAATCAGCCTTAGATAATTAGATAATGACAAATCAATTTTAGCCAGGAAAGTTTGTAATGCCAAAGATAAACAAAGAAGATTGTTTTGACAACCAGCTAACAAGAAAAGTTTTACATTTTCAAGAGGTTTACCAAAAATATACAATAACCAAAACAGAAGTTCATTCTGGTTTATTTCATGTTTTTGTTAAAACTAGTAACTATTTACGTGTTGTTTGTGGGTGTAGTGAAGGTGTGAAATGAAATTCAACTTGTTAGAAAAACACGACTTTCAGTGTACAGGATGTCACCATTAGTTTTCCCTTCAGTCCTTTATACTTTGTAAAAACATTTGTCTAACAAGAAACTTTCATTTACTAAGCATCGTGTAAATTAAACAAATAAATTACGACCTATTCCTGGTATCCTTTTCAAATAACTGTCAATGAGTTTACTCAACATATCCCAATAATTGTTTATGGAAGTAATTGTTCATACACATCATCGTGTAACTTTTGAACATATTTGGCTTGGGCGAAGGATGAAGTAAAAATAAGTCTCATTAGTTGGGAAGATGCCTGAATAAATCTGTCTGACTTAAAAATAAAAAATAAAACATGTATAAAAAATCTAATAAATTATTTACTCAGAAATTAATTTATCTTAAATTGAATGCTTTCTTTCAGAAAATATAAGTAAGTTTATCAAGAGATATATAAGACTTATTAAAAGACTACCTAAGGATAAATTTTAAATAAAAACTATTAATCATATTTGAATACACAAAAAAGTTTCATGTGGGTCTGAAAGATAGTAGTAATCACTCATTGACATGGCCTTTGTTGTAAACAAATAAGTACTACTAGTGAGCCTCATTGTTGAAAACCATCGATGTTGCTATCTCATAGCAGGTGTTCCTTGTGTGTCTCAAAATGAATGGACAGCCCAAGTTCACTCTTTAGGCTAAGTAATACTTTAAGGACTTATTCTTTATATTTCCCCCTAAAAACCAATATGTTTTTACACCTTCAAACAAAAGGAAATTTCTCTCAACTGAATGATATATGAAAAAGAGAGAAAAATGACAATTGATTATATGTTTAGATAGGGAGGCAAACAACCCAATTCCATGCACACCATGAGACACCCTAACTACAATGCTAGAATGTATTAAGCAATATTTGTTATTAGAGTTATTTATAGATACAAAATGTTTGCACATTCTTTCAATGTAATTTAATTTTAATAAATGTTTAACTTCCAAAAAAATATTTTTAAACAACTAATTAGTTAACAAAATCTGTTTGAGATAAATGCAATAAAGCTGAATTAAGAGATTTTAAACCAAGTGACTTATGAAGAAAAAACTACCTCAATGTATTCCAATTTTCTGAAATTCAGGATATACTCAAGGGAAAGTTTTTCAACAGTTTTCCTTTCTAAAGATACCCACATTGTCTGTATAGTTCAAGATAACAGAGAAACAAATTTCCTTCCTGTAGCCATATCCAATCTTAAGATTACTAATCCAGTTTAAAAGTTGATCATCTAAAAGTTCCAATAAATTGTAAGCTAGATGACAAAAAAAATCAGTATGAAAAAAAGTTCAAGAATTTAAATAATAAAAAGCTTTAATCAGGCATGAGTGGTTTACCAAAAATAAAATCTGAAAAAATGAAATTTTTAAGCTAAAATAAAAAATTAAATTTTGAGAATTTCATAATTTACTAAGGCAATATATCAACAAAATTAATTTCAGATTCATATTGGGGGAATAAAATACTCCAAATCATTTTTTGACTAATACTACCTCTCCTTTTTTTATTTATTAATTTCAACATGTTTATTGAATATGCCTATGAAACGGTGATAGCAAATATCCTAGCCACTAATGTAAGACAAGCGAAATATATAAACTGTTTTAAGCCAGACAGAAAATAAATCATCTTTCACAACTAAAATAGGTCTTAAAGCAATGAGTGAACTCAAGAAGAATAAAATTAACTTTATTGATGAATTAATTTGGTGTACATATTTCCTCATATTTGAGGGGAACAATCCAAGATGTACAATCAAGTACATTTCAGAACAAGACAAATTTGGGGTTCCTACGGTATCAGAAATCCAGAAAAAAAGAAAAATACAAAATGATATTTTATCAATTTATGAACGTTAATCAAGCTGATAGAGCTACGTGACAAGATGTGTCAATGATAATTGCCCTTGTATTAAGAAAATGTTCAATGTCATATGAGCAACATTATGTGTCAGATAAACAATTCAATACTTAGAAAATAGTGAGAAAAATGTATGAAATATGCAAAGAAAAATAAACCAAATAATAGGACACAACCCACAACTGTAAACAATTACCAACCACACCATCACAGAGTCATTCAACATTGCTTTCAAATTAAAGAGCTGCTTTAAAATACACACAATTTATCCTTAAAAGGTTTACATTAAAGAAAATAGTTAAAAGCTTCATCTTTTTTTGAAATGAGATCATTAACAATCAATTTTTAGTTAAATACCTATCAAAAGAAGGTCAAGTAGCAAGTCAACAACCCTAAAAAAATGTTATACAAACCATCATCCAAATACATCCAAGATCTTTAGAAAACAAATAAAAGCTGAAAACCATCTTAAAAATAGGGACCAAAAATTTCTAAAAAATGAAAAAAATGAAAAAACAAACATAAATTTTTGACATGCTAATTCTATGTCAATTCTTCAAAGGAGCTATCATAGGGAACTATTCAGTCTATGCTCGCTAGTATTTTCAATGAAAAGGTATTAAATATCCAAACACTATTGTATCATATAGCAAAACAAGCTTTTGTTGATATTCCAGGAAGAAACAAGAAGGCAGGATGTTCAACCAAATAATATTGACTTATCAAAATTTAAGTTGTGGTTAACAAGAAATACTTTATAAACAAACCAACAGAAACCGCCTCCTGTGCAACAACATCAGTTTGTTATTCAATACCGTCAGAAATAATGTAAAATAACAAAAGACATCAAACAAAAATGGTTGTTCTTTTCATAGAAATTCATGAACATGCATAAGTATAGTTTTTTTCAATCAAATTTCCAGGGAGGGAGACACTAAACAAATAAAAGATGTGAATTACATGAGATATACAAATATTGGATTAGCAATTCCAAATTTGAAGATGCTCGAAAGCAATCTCATCTTTTCAAAAGAAAGAAATATGGTTCAGAGTTTCGTACAAAATAATTCAGTGAATTCCATATTTTTACACTCTTTACAGCTCTTTACACTATTGTAAATTTCATTGCGTTAGTTTTTCTGGAGTATACTGTAACAATTTCTAAAAATAAATACACCATAATAGATCAGACTGCATACCAAAATTAAAAATCCAATAAAATAGGAGTGAAAAGATCCAAAAAATCCAAAATGAGCTTGCTATATAAACTATTTGGCATAGCTATAATCATGAAATGTCATGAACACTAGTTTTCAAATTCCTTGATAATCCATTAAGTATCTTTTATCTTAACATCTTAATAATTAACATTATCAGTCCAGGTGATATAGAAATAAATTTAATAACAGAATATCTTTAAATTAAATTTCATAACAACACCCTGTCAATCTTTTTTAATCCTTAATCAATTTAGCAAGCAAAAGATGAATGAACTTGTTTACATAAATTGTGTACTTGGATATGATAGAGCTGTTGTTGTTGTTGTTGTTGTTGTTGTACTTATTACTATGTGCAACAAAACCATATCAAAAGCCCTATTTATGAACAACTTAGATCTAACTTCTAATATTGCCACCTATAAACAAATGGAGACTGGCTGCTAAGTTAAATAATAAATGCATGTTACCACAGATTCATCATTTACTCACAGACAATATTTGCATTCAGGTAATGAAAGATAAATAATCATTAATATGAGGAAATTAACATTAATAATTTGACATGAAATATATGATTTAAATGTATGGAATATTTTGGGTTTTTTCCAAATAGAAATAATTACTAGCCTAGATATAGAAATTGTAATCTGAAGATATTAAAAAGCCTGAATACGGTTATTACCAAAATCAACCACCAATATTGTACCTTCGGGTGTAACGCATAGACCCGAGGGTCTATCTAGTTGACCAGTACTATTACCAAAATTACCAAATTTACATAAGAAATTGCCATTTGGTTCAAAAATCTGAATTCTGTGATTTCTTGAATCAGCAACAATAATGTTACCTTCATGGTCAATGGCAACACCTTGAGGACGTAAAAACTGGCCATTGTTTCCACCCTCAGTACCAAGAAAACGAGCAGTTTGAAAATCTTGATGAATTACTAACAATCTATGATTGTTAAAATCAGTTACGACTATATGCCCTTCATGGTTGAAGGTTACACCTCTAGGGGAGTCAAAATGTTTCCATAAAGGCCCTTCAAACCCATATTTATTTAGAAATGTACCATCAGGAGAAAAAAGTTGTACACGATGATTACGAGTATCAGAAATTAAAATTTGACCCTCACTATTAGCAGCAGTATCCCAGGGGTATGTAAATTGACCATTCTTACTTCCTCGCTCACCAAACTTAAGCAAAAAGGTTCCATCAATTTTAAAGATTTGTATCCTGTGATTGTCCTTGTCAGCAACAATAACACGATTTTGATTGTCAGTGCAAACACCAGCTGGCCTGTCAAATTGCCCATTTCGCGAACCAGCACTGCCAAATGTTTGCATAAAGTTTCCTTTCCTATTAAATACTTGAATTCTATTATTACTACGATCAGCTACAATGATATTGCCTTCGCGATCACAACAAACTCCCCATGGACGACACAATTGACCTCCCTCCTCGCCCTCTGTGCCAAATTGAAATATAGGAAGGCCTACCTTGTTGTAATTACGCCCACATTTAACAACTAGCGAAAAAGGAGAATCCATAATGTTTTGGCCTCTGATAGTTATATGGAGTATGTGATTCCCTTCCACTGCGGGACGATAGGTTATTGAGTAGTTTCCGTTTTGTCGATCATATATATCACCAAATATTTGTTTCTTATCAGGGTCTTCGATTACAACCCTAACAAGATCACCACCTACACAACGATTGGCTCCCTGATGATCTTTAGCAATAACAGTAAACATAGAGACTTTACCTTTAACACCCCTATGCAGTCCTTCGCCAATGGCAGTACAAAGGGGAGGGTATGCACTACTGCTAATAATACCCATTGAAGTTAATGCAGTCTGCAAAGCACTGTCAGGTGGAGTAAATAGAATTGTGTCATCTTCATAGGGTTGTAAAATACACTGTTGACTTCTTACATCTTGAAGAGTACTCATAATATTTGCTTTTGAATCATCTAATTCAGAGCTACCCCTTTCAACAGATTTCTCTGATGAGTCAGCAGCAGATTTAAGTTTATTCAGACAAAGTTTGAGATGTTCTACTTGTAGCTGTAAAGCCTTACCTTTCACTAAACGAATTTTTTCTGTTCGACGAAGTAGTTCACGTTCCCTTTCCTCAAGAGCAACTTTGTGTCTTTTGACAGTTGCTTTAACATTAGACACAACATTTTGGCTCGTTTTTTCAACAAGTTCAATCATATTTTTGACATTTTTTAGTGATTCTTCCATGGCTTTTATTTCCAAACGAGAATCATTGACAAGTTCACGAACAACTTCACTACTACTACCATCGTTCGTTCGAGAAATATCGGAAGAATTTGAAAGAAAACCTATGTTATGTCCTTGGTGTTCAGTGTTAATACAATCCCTACATACAGGGATGACACAAGAACTACAAACAAAAGAATATTCACGGGCATGAAGTTCGCAAAAAACTGATGAACGGCCGCTCGATAAAACATTTGTAGGAAGAGACGAAACTAAATGAGCATTGGATGAAGTTTGTTCAGAAGAATTATATTTTAAGGTTTCGTGAGGCAATCTTGATGGCAATGTATTCGTTATACTTGTTCCTAAATCGAGCTGTGTTAATCCAGGTATTAGGGATTCGTCGGAATATGTAAGAGATGATAGCGCGGATAAAGCACAACTCGAATGGGGAAGATCCCGGCGTACCTTCATATGTAAATTGTCATTAGATCGTGATTTTGAAATATCCAGTTGCGATAACGTCGTAATGTCATGTTCTTTTGTTAAACGCACTCTTTGATGAGCACGTGTGCAATTTTCGCATAAATATTCGTTACACTGGCGACAGCGGTAAGCTGCTGCCTCACCTTCATCGCAAGAATGACACTCTTTGAAAGAACTGCTTCCAAAACCATAGTTCTGGAATAATTGCGACTCTTGAGAATTTTTATTCAACCAAGATAGCATTGAACTGGGCATTGGTGGGTGAGACTCGGGTTCATTTAATGTAACAGTATTGAGTCTTTCGCTGCTACGACAAACTACATCTTCAGATAAATAATCTCGTATTAGAGAACTTGAAGGCAATGCATTTACACCATCGTTATTGAGTTTGACATCTCTGTGACAAGCAGGGCAAGATAAACTAAGTTCACCAGTCAAAGTGCGTAAAACACGTCGTTGTAAACAAATATTACAAAACGAATGCAAACACGGCAATATTTTAGATTCTGAGTTAAAAACATGCGATCGACAGTTGCTACATAAAGTCTTCTCGCCCATAGAGTTATTTCTTAAGGATGAACTGAAAGATGCCATTACAACATTTCATTATGTCGTATATTTTTCTTTGAGACATTAATTAAATCATAAGTTTAGTTTAGTTAGTGATATAACAAAACTAAATATACGGGTATTTACAATCTACTCAACACTAACCATGTTTGTGTATAATTTCTTCTGTAATTATAATATAATATTTTTATATACATACATTTATATATGTAATGTAATTCAAATTCTATAAAAAAAAGTGCGACTTAATCATCGGTCTTATAATTCAACGACATGCGCTTTGGATTCATAATATAATGGCGCCAGTTTAACTCAATATATGTTTTGTACAGGCGGAGTTCAAAAGTCCATTCATTTAAATCATGTTTTACTTGAAAATATTGTAAATGTCAATCATCACATGAGTTCTATCCAATCAAATTCGAGAACTTGTAATCTCAAAATAGTAAACAAACACAACGTAAAAATGGCGGGAATGTGGCACATGGGGTTACAATAAAACGCATGTTTTTTGAGTCTTACATAAAATTAATAAAAGATTTTTAAATAAGATTGATAAAGCATAGTTTTAAAACAATAAATATTAAACAAGTTATCCCGATATTTTTATTTTCATATTTCACAATTTAGTTTTCGTTTCACGCCTTCGAGAACATCACGAAATAATGCAATAAAGTTAAGCAATATACAAGACTCATTATCGGTACTAATCATCCACCGAAGATCAATTACTTCGGCTTAATAGTTACACGGTGTTTTAAGTAGATTGTTCGTTTATATGCCAAAACTAAAGTTCTTCTAATTTACTGTATTAGTGGTATAAATTTAACAAGTTTATGTTAGAAATATCTGATCATGGGGAATTCGGCGCCGAGTACCCAAGGGTTGTTCAGAGTAAAACCGAGTACGACATAGTAATCAAAGATAGTTCCCAGGTCGAACTAACAATTCTCATAAATAACTTACAAAAAACATTATTAATCGAGCACGGGAATCTCATTTCTTTTCTTTTTAACACTTATTTCGTAACAAAAATATACACTGTGCTTTCCTATCGAATAATAGTGTTTCAAGAATGTGCTATATTTTACACAGTTGAATTGGTTTTCTTTATGTTTTCTCCTCAGATCTTTCTAGAATAAACTTGAGTTGTGACTCATAGTATTATTTTAATTATTCACTCTTTTTGCATTCGCGGATTAGTTAACTCGAACTCAAATGTTATGCCGCATGCTTTATTCTTTTCAATTGGATGTGTTTCTCGAATGCGCGAGTTATCAATAATCTAAATAAAAACGCATCAAATTTCAAATATATTTTTAATTTTTCTAATCGTTTAATTTTTCTACTCGTTGGTTAGAAAGCCTGTGTGTTTTATCTCATAAAAGGTGAACAAATAAGAAATTTTGCTTGATTATATCTCAAGTAGTTTTGTATTTTTAGGTATTCTAACAGGAAATTTTAGGGAATAGGAAAACGAGGAAAACGTGTATGTACTGAAATTTCTCGATGTTTTTTTAAAAACGAATATTGACTAAAACAACCGGGGACTGAAATCCTAGAACCAAGATTATAAGATGACCAGTGCCTTTTTAAGGATTACTGGGAGGCTATTTTCTTTTTAACCTAAATGTTCCGAGCACGTTCGAAGGGCCTTTACATGAGTTACTCAGAGTGAAGATCCAGCTTTCTTCAAAGATACCGCCCGAGGGGTAAATCACTACCAAAAATAGCGTACGGGATTTGGGATTTATGGGATTTATGGGATTTATTTGGGATTTA
>JAUKPT010004487.1:0-11085 GCA_032273505.1 Nanomia bijuga
CTTTTAAGAATTTTCATAAATTAATCATTTGCGGGAAGTTTCCGGTAAGAACCCTCCTAGGGCGTTTCTAAGTAAGTTTTGAGCAATTTCATCCTCATTGCGGTAAAAAAATAAATTAATACTACTCTAAGTGTTATTTAGAACCCGGAGAATTGAGGAATATTTTGTATAATGTATAATGTAGTATAATGTTTTTTATAGCGTCATCCCAAAAAGTAAACAATTCCGACAAAATTCGTATAAAGAATGTAGATACAAGTAGCACTATAGCGTCATCCCAAAACGTAAACAAACAATTCGGTCTAAAACTCGTTATAAAATAAATCATCGCTCTTAACCAATAGAAATTCTTCGTTATTTAGAATTTTCATAAATTAAACATTTGCGGGAAATTTTCGTTAGAACCCGCCTAGTGCGTTTCTAAAGTATTGAAGGATAGTTAACATCAATTGAAGTGTGATTCTACAATCGTTGGGCTGTAAGTCCGTCGGGTCAACCTATGCCATGTGTGGGAAATTGGATAGTCAGTTGGTAGCTGACGAAACACTAGATGGAGCTCAAGTCCGCGGATTAGCTGCTATGCATGACTGTTCCATCATAGACATAAGTGCATACCTTAACTTACCTTACCTATTGCTGAGAGTTGCTAAAATAGTCTCATAGTTTTGGAGAACCTTATTTTTAACTGATCTTGCTTTGAATCAAAACATGATAACATTTCTAGTTCGACATTGAAAAAAATGTTTGGGATCGAGGGATTGTACTATATTTAAAATGAACCCAGACTGAAGAATTTCATCATTATCAAAATATTTGCATGTGCATGATGCAGTTTTCATATTTGTATGCCATGTCATTTTTTTTCATGCAATATTTTCTTGACATCAACAAACTTGAATCATATGATTAATTCAATTCAATTCAATTCAATTCAATTCAATTCAATTCAATTAAGAAAAGCAAGATGAATTATTTCATACCTCTTTATAAATGGAAGAGAACAAAGTCTTATATTCTTCAATTATGAATGTCTGTCAATGAATATTGTGGAATTCTTCAACATTTCCTTAATATAATTAATCATCTTTTCAAAGATTGTCTTATTCGATTATGACTTCTTCAGCCATTGAGATAGAAATACTACAGATACAAACCTTCACGGTGAGGTGGAATTGGATTATAGCCATTAGCCAATAGATATATACCAGCTTTTTTTGATTTTCTAAAAATATTTTTTCAGAAATCTTTAATACTAAAACTAGGTAAGAGCAGATAAGAAATAGGCTAGTAGCATGGTGCAACTTACTTACCAAAGGGGTGAAAATATTTTTGTTTTCTCCCGGTAAAGTATAAATTGCTGCGTCATCTTGGCAACAATATATCCATCAAATTAGCAAAAAAAAGAGTGGGGTTCTTTGGAGAAAATACAGAGTTGAAATTAAAAGTGTTTAAACAAAATGATAGTATAGAGAATTTAAGAAGTGAATTTAAATAGTTCATAAATTCATGTGGGAATACGTTGACCCCTACTTTCACTTTTATACTTACTTTCGATCGTCTAATGTTAACACAACACCGGAGTTATCTTTAGTTTTTCCATCTGAAAAATGATATAGAAAATTACCGATAAGATCTAAACTTAAAATCAAGAATGAAAATTAATTTCATAACAGTTATTTGGCTTGAAATTGACAAGGAATGAACAAGTAAACAAAAGTAAACAAGAATTAATCATTTTGAATAAAAGATAATAACACTAGTCCTTAAGTCAATTTTCATGTACGACTAGAAATGATTAACGACGTGTGCACCTACCTTCAAAAGATGTCACATTTAAATAGTGTACTTGTAAAACCAAATACTTATAATCTGAATCACCACCGACATGGAAACCAACATCTAAATGAGATATGACGCTTATAAGGAAAGAATAAATTACTGACCGGAGCAGAGCCGTCAAATATTGTTAGCTTCCGGCTGAACATCTCGTATACCGTGGGATTTTGTGAGCGAATTTTGAATTCTGAGGGCTTGCACTGCGCTTTCCGGGTACCGCCGTTGCCCGGCGATTTTATCGACACTTTTATCTATTCTGAACAGGATAGCTTATATTCGAAATATTATGGTTAATCTGTAAACACTTCCGGAATAGTTTACCGGTTAAAGCCAAACAAAGCGTGCATTCTTTCTCATGAAATTGGACCACTCATTTATACATTCATACTACATACTTACATACTAAATTCTGTTCACAAATAGTTGGTACGGATTTTTATTTTCGCATTTTTTATTTACCCACCATACCTATCTAAGTAACTATATGCACTGCACCAAAAAAACTAAGAAAATCCGTGAAATGCAAAGCTTTTATTGCGAAAATAAAAATCCGTTCCAAATATTTGTGAAGAGACAAGAGCTTTAAAATATCATTTATTGACTTAAAATTCATTCTTTCTGGATTAGTTGATAGTCCGGGGACCGGCCAGTGAGACTCTGACATAGAGTTTATATGGGATTTTATTTTATTTTCTGATAGTTTAGACATCATAGATTGCAAAAAAACAAATTTGCCTCTCTTAAGTGTTGGGAAATTTTTTATGACGTCATAATGACGTAATAGCACGTGATCCCTTAGAAAAATCCAAATTTTTGAAAATTCTGTCAAATATAGTCGTGTTTGGTATCAATCGAAGTGAAATGTTACGTAAAGTACAGATCAGTCCCTTAATAGTGCCAGGGGAATATCTATTACTTCATAATGACATAAAAACACGTGACCTCTAAGAAAAATCCAAAAATCTAAAAATCCAAAAGTATCCATTTGGCCGCCTGACTACGAGTTTTAAATATTTACCTTTAGGCATTTCCAATGCAGGGGCATTTTTGCCCCAAGCATACATAATAGACTGTGGACCATTTGCACACACGGGTTGCATTTCACGACAGTTCCTAAAGTAATAATAAAAATGTTATTGATAATCAAAACACAATACAGGCCTCCGCACGCATCTACATCGACGCAGGCGCGTGATTTATCGCGCGCCTCAATCGTATTCCGAGTAATAATAATGGCGAGGGTATATGTGCGTAGAATACACATTGTGTAAAATGTCTTAAAATGTCTTAGAATATCGCGCGCCATACTCTGTCTCGGCGCGCGTTTTCCCATACGTCTGTGAAATATTCCTGACATGGCCTGACAATAATGTCTTCAATCTTCAATCTGAGAACTCTTATAATCCTCCATAACGCCATTGAAATCAAGACCATCTAGACCATCTAGATCGATCCATGATAGTTATTTTGCCTTCACTAAGAGCTCGAGTCAAGTGCATTAAAATGCATCTTTTTTAATGACTCTCGCTTTTCACCAGAGTCCCCCATCCAGTGAGTATCTGAAGACGATGCTTTACTTCCATGGAAATATTCAGCACATAAATGATCATCATGATATGAAACAAAAACAAATTGAACGGCCCTTATGAGATTCTATATACATCTTTAGCTTTCTACGACGCCGTAGGAAGATTTGATTATTCCATTTTCATTGTGATGGCTTTTTCACATTCATTTAGTTGTGTAACCCAGAGAGCTTTGTTAAGAGTGAGAGGAGTGTGAGGAGAGTGAGGAGTGTTTCCCCAATAAAATCGATGCTTGAGTTTTACCTTTACCCAGTGTGGTAACTCGTACTACATACCGTATACTGATAAGAAGAAACTCAATAACTCGAGTTATTGTTATTTAGGAGCTTTTTTCATCTCTATGTTGATATTCATACTACACCAATTATACCCTTTCATACCCCTATTAAAGTGGTTTCGTTCTGTTGTTACAAAACCATCTGAATGTAGATGTCCATTAAAATGCTCTTTGATGTGGGTTTTCAACTATTTTCGTTTGAGATTAATTATATATTCAAATTTTCAGTTTTGTAATTGGATAACCGGGAAAATGGTAGCACATATTTTTATCATAATGCCGGCAAAATTCTGTAAATGGAAGGCATTCTAAAGGAGAAAGAACCTGACCATTCAATGGGTTAAAATTGACTCTAAATACATTTGTGTGCTTATTCAAATCTAGCTTTTTTGCGAAACCGTATCAGGATCTTTTCTCTCATAGACATTTTAATTGTAGAAATAAGATTCGGAGAAATTCAGGTAGAAAAAATTGAGGGAGATAAGGAACCGAATTGAATAAAAATATTAAAAGCTTATAAGAAGGTTTGAAATTATGATTTCATAGAACGACAATGTCAACTGAAGAATTTTCTCATGGCGATTTTATGGCCAGGATTTTAATGAAGATTAAGTTGACACTTACCAGGCGACTTTTTTCTTGAACGGTTCGTCACACGCAAAAAGTAACATATGATGCGCAATCTTCATGTTAGCTTTCGGTTGAAATTTCACTGAAAAAAACATAAAAAAAACAAAAACTAGTGAATTAATTTTCTGAAAAATCCTCTCTACCCCTTTTACCTCTACACACACACCTCCTCCTTCAAATGAATGGAAGCCCCCTAATACTAAAATTGTAGGTATTTTGGACTTATAACGGGTTATATAAAGGGTTCGAGACATAAAAAACAAGTGAGATACAGTTTATAGAAAAAAGGTTTTCTGCACCGCTTGCATTAACCCTGGATATTTAACTAAGTGTTTTTAGAGGATCACAGAGATCTTTATGATTCTCTTAGGTAACCTTTGGGAACTTGTGTGAGTTAGCGGAGTGTCTGCTATAGGGGAGGGGGTTTGCCTTAAGCTTTCACTTGTCCGCTAAGAAAACATCAAAACAAACTTTTAAATCATAGGCGTTGAATTTTCTAATTTTGAATACAAAAAACATCTGGCAACCCGCTCTTGTTATGACCCCCTAAATTTTCCGATTATGCAAGTATCTAAAATTCTAGATTTTACGCCATGGTAGGGGGGGATAAGATATTAGGGGACAAAGTCGACTAACTCTCTTAAATTCTATTATTTGACGTCCCCTTACGAAACATGTAAAACATACATAAAACGTACCAATATACCTATCATCCTTTGGAACTTTCAGCGCGTAGCAAAGATAAGAATCCGGCTGAAAGCAACATTTTATACATTTTACATATCATGATGAAACCGGGGTTACCTTATAATACGCTTTATCGAAATACGAATTAATTTAGCCATTTCAACAAAATTGTTTCAATTTGAAAGATGGTTATGTCATTTTGTTCCTCTGAAGCGGTACATTCAAATATAGTAATCACAGGCTAAAAACGCAAGTACTTACACTACTGATACTTAAGCTTAGTGCTTTCATGGGAACTTACAAAAATATTATATCTTGTTGGATCCTGGAGACAGTTGCCCGGGCCAACAGATGGAGCAGGATCTAATAGCGGATATTCGGTAACTTTTTCCCGATAAATGACCAAACTAAAGTGACGTGTTTTCCAATGTTTATCTGGGGTAATTAGTATTAGCTTAATTTCCTATTGTTGTGTTATGAAACAGAATGTTTTTATTAAATGTTGTTAACAACAATCAAGAGGTTTTTAATAATAACATTCTATTTTATAACACAACAATAGGAGATTGAGCTTTACTAATTACCCCGGAAAACATTAGAAATACATCACGTTACAAACGTCGTTAGTTTGCTTATTTATCGGGAAAAAGTTAGCGAATATCAGCTATACCAATCGAAGGAGTTTTCACTACAATTATCTGGAATTGAGGATTTTCACTTGTATAGTACAAAATTAAGTTCCACTGTGATTAGATGGTCCTCTGTGAGAATTTCAGCGAACAGTAATATTGGATGCCATATTGAACAACAAATTGAATAACAAATCTAAGGAATGCTCTACTTACCTTATCTGGTGCTACATTTGGCATCAATAACGTATGATTCGTCAAGTGCCCTCTTTTCTTTTCTTCTTTCACCGACCTCTTATCAAATATTTCTTCTTCATTGTCACTTCCATGGTCAGGTTCGTCCATAATGACATCTTTCACATTGTTATTGTTTGATCTGATCTGTTCTTCGTAAAAGTCTAGAACTTTCTCCAGCCATTTTTCTTTGTCCGAATCACGATCTGGTCGTAATTGAACGTTGCTTTGTAACGACAGTGTTAATATTATCAGTAAGAACATTGCTATCCGTACGATTTTTACAGTCCGTGAAAGTTTCCGAAGGGTTTTATATCGTTTGGAAACATTTGTCAGTATTCTGAGTTTTTGGTAGTTGGATCATTCTTTTTTTTTTAGTTTTTACTCTAAAATATAAATAAACAATTCTCCATATGTACACTTGTATACTAAAATTCTGGAATAAAAGTCTTGCCTGGATTAAAGACAATATATACGGTTAATACCATAGGTCTTTCTTCTCTACAATCTCTTATACAAATATTACCAATTTTTAAAAATAAAAAGTAGAGTTTCGCAAATTATAATCCATATATCTTCACTGATATGTGCAGGCTTTTTATGATTCAATTACTATCATTTTCTATCAGTTTTTCAGATTTTTTGTATTCATTACATATGGGTAAGACAGCACGTCATCCAATTGGGTAATACTCTCTATGAAAAAGCTCACGAGATTTCTGTTTAAACAAGAGCATTTCTATAAGATTTACGAAGAAACAATGAAACTCTTCTGAAAGTGTACGAGATTTCTCAAGAGTATTTTACCCCAAGACTTCATCTCTTTAAAGAAGATGTTGATGTTATGTCGCGTTCAATATAAATGTATAAAGATTTAGGCCAAACAAAATTGATTAGAGTCAAATAGGTAAACACCTAACGCGCAATGTGCAGATTTAAGTTAATCTTTTATTTCACCCTTAACAGACTTCTAAAAGCGCAAAAGGAAATTGTTGGGCTTTTTATCAAAATTTGAGAATTTTGACAAAGAGAAAGGGTTGGGTTGAGGGAATGTAATTCAAAACAGAATATACTTTGTATTTAGAAAATAAATAAGGGAGAACACAATTTTAACAAGATGTTGCGATGACAAACTTGAATTTCGTCGCTGCTTTCTTGCAGCACTCTCTCTTCCACTAGCTGAATACATTATGGACCCATTTAGCTGATGATCTGGTCCATAATGGTACTCAATATAATCATGTTGGGGAAATAATGCTAAAATTTACGCATAAATTGTACAATTGGTATTGTAAAAAATCTAAGGTAGAGTTGAAATATTAATGAAGAAAATTCAATTTTTAGGTCAATTTTTGGACCGATTTCTGGCAGAATTTCCGAAAAACTAATTCGGGACCTAAGAGTATGAGGTGATCCCAGCCCTCTTTTCTCTCGTACCAACTACATCAGTGATTAGTAGGTTGGATGAGTACGAAATGAATCTTATAGTTAAAAACGAATTTTGCGAAGAGATTCAAAACTAGAATAAAAATAAATTACTCCAAGAATTTTTACCAAACATCGTAATCCAAAACTATAAATAATCCGATTTAAATCTAATCCACTCAAGATTTTTCAGAAAACCCAAGTATAATTAAGCTAATTTCCGATATAATTAAACTAATTTATTTATCTTTTATAACGAGAAATACCGAAGTTACTTAAATTAAGCAATAACGATATTAACTATCAATAATAATATCACTTCAGTACAAAAGACCAGAACTTCATTTAAAATACCAAAATATCAAGAACCATAAAATCAATCACTACATTATAAATGATAATTATCATCGTTAATTGTCGTGCTCTTAATTTCGTTTTTTATTATCTTTCTTAAGTATCTCTTCATCTTTTTCTTCTTCATTATCTTCTTCTTCATTTTTCTTCACTCACTTTCAGAATGAATTAACTACTTAAAAGATGTAGTACACTTTCGATCTTGAATTAATTTTGATTTACCATTTAGTGTATAATACCTGACGAAAACCAGCATCTTCTAATACAACGTGCAGTATTGATTGCCTGTTATGT
Source organism: Nanomia bijuga (assembly GCA_032273505.1). Taxonomy (NCBI): domain Eukaryota; kingdom Metazoa; phylum Cnidaria; class Hydrozoa; order Siphonophorae; family Agalmatidae; genus Nanomia; species Nanomia bijuga. The sequence goes on from JAUKPT010004487.1 coordinate 7,953, forward strand.
CTCGCAAATATGCAATAGATATTCACGGGTAGCTCTTTTGCAAGCGATGGGAAATGCCTTGATGCTTATTTTTGCAAACCCTTGGTTTGATATTTCCCAAAGCTGTTGATCAAAGTGATGTAAGTAGACAAGAAAATCTGGTACCTTCCCTTTCTTATCAAATCGATAATGAATGAAGAATTCTCAAGAACCACTGTTATCCCATTTTTAGTACCTTTTCTAGTACTTTTCATTTTTGCTAGCAAAGTTGCGCTACACAAGAACCAGCCCCAATTTAAAGTTTCTGTATGAGCCAAGGGTGAATGAGCTCCATATTCTGCATGTCACTACGCCTTGAAGGTGTTTCTTCAATTCGGACGAAAAACAACGTATGGGTATTCGTATTGGTTAAGAGAGTGTAAAATTCCATCTATATCACAACAACCAGCAACAACTGCTATATGGTAGCTGACCTACCTTGCATAAGCATATATATGAAAATATCTCACTCTACTGATAATTTCCAATACATAAAGCCAGAAATTAAAGTTCATCAACCTCCGAAATCGGTACACATAACAAAGCATCTAAAGACTAAGTTCTGCTACACTGTTTCAGACTAAATATTTGAACAGCTGTTCACTTTGATCATATGAAGCTTACAATTTTTCAAAGTAACACGTAACCACCACACGTTTAAAATTACATCCGAAAAAGGTCTCAGAAGATAAATAGGTATCGTAGTGATTTAGAATATCGTCATCTTGAATTTTCGTTAAGAATTTTTTCGTTTTTGTTTGTTTTTAACTTAATCTAAAATCTGAGTTTGATTCATAATAATATTATTTTGTAAAAAATAATAATAAATAATATGCTAATAATAAATAAAGGATAAATTTGGTCAAAAAGTTAAGAATATTCACCTTGAGCCAAAAAGCCAAAAGCGTGTAATTTGTTTAGCCCCGGTCAATTTTTGAAAAGAAAGATCTACAAAAATACCCACACAAACCCATATAAATGATATATACCACGTTCTTTGCAAAAAAAAACTGATATTAAGTAAAATATGTGAAAAATTCTGATCACATGTTTTCAAAGTAAAACATCAAATATATAAAATACTTTAACCACAGGGTAAAATTTGATTAAAATTACTGTAAATAGAAAGTAGAATGTTTCGTTCTATGATATTTTTACTTACAACAGACAGAGAAAAAAAATATTCGTCTTAAAGATTAAAGTTTTAATCCTTACAAGCATTTGTTAACATTGGAGCTCATTTTAGTCTAGAACTGATTTATAAACTGCTGTAAAAATAGATAAATTGATTGTTTACTTCAATTTTAATGATCTAATCTCTTTTAAGCGATAAAGCTTTTTGCGTTTATTGGCGTACGTTTGTCCGGTGTACCTTTTATTAAAAATAGCTTAGCTTTAAGTAGGAATGTGCGCAAAGATTTATTTCCACGGTCGGAAGGAATCCATTGAAAAGATGTACATTTTTTTATCCGTCTCTTTTTATATTTTTTACTTTTCACGTGCTTTTTATTTTTCTAGCTTGCCGTTTTCAAGCGCGCATTTTTTGCGTGCCTTTATCATGGCGTGCCTTTTTCTCGCCTCCCCTTTTTATTTGTTTGACGTGCTTCTTTTCAAGTATGCCTTTTTTCAGGCGTGCATATTTTCATGCGAGCCTTTTTCTCGGCGTGCCCTTTTCAACGATACATATTTTGGCCAACAGCCCTATCCCCGGGGCGTAACTTTTAGTCCAGTCATTCTAACTGTAATACTAAGCAAACCTGGAATAAGTTAGAAGAAATTATATTTAAGACCAGGGCTTTTTGGTCCATTCCAGTATAAAAAGGGCACCCTAGAAAAAAGTGAATTTTTAAAATGTCTAAAGTTAAAAATGGATTACATAACTGAATTGAGCATGAAAAGTAGATAAAAAAAAGTATGGTTTGCTATGTTTGGATCTCTACTTGCCAAGATAAATGAGGTTGCAATTGGCGAAATTGGCGGAGTCAGTGAAATTTATGCCGAACTAGCGTATTTTTGGAACTTTAGATAGGTATAATACTTTACCATCACATCAAAACATAGCAAATCATACCTTTTTTCATCTACTTTTCATGCTCAATCCAGCTAATCAATTTTTAAATTTGAATATTTTGAAAATGCACTTTTTTATACTGGAATGGACCAAAAAGGCCCCCAAAATAGGGGTTCTGCGCTGAAATTTTCTTGGGAGATTTTTTTGTGAAAATAGGAAAAATGACGGTCTCAAAAAAGTTCAAATATCTTTTCTTTTATTTATTCCATGTCAAACGTGATGTATGGACTATTTTCATTTTAGCGGTTTTAGGAAAACCCTGCAAAACCGTGAATTTTAGTACCCGCGGAAATTTCTATCTATCTTTGATTCAAGTGCGAAAATAGGACTGCAAATCTTGATGACGTTTCGATCGCGAAAATTCTTATTTACCCGTTACAAAAACAATGTAATTCTGCTAAGAAATTATAAAAACATGAAAATTTTGAAAATAAAAGAATTAAAAATTTAGAAATTATTTGCAATTTCATAAAGATTTTGACTTGTCGGACTTACCATCGACCTGTCGGACTATCGACCTGTTGGACTATCGATCTGTCGGACTATCGATCTGACCCCTTCTAAATTTCTCCTTTTTCTTTAACAATAGACGAGGGTAGTAGACCAGCGGGAGAGTGAGCTAGGTGTCAACATCGGAGGTAATTAGCGGGTTCAAATTTTTTTGGTCAATTCGATAGTGGAGATGACGAATATGGCCGGTAAAGTTGCTGAATAGGACGCCGGGGCTCTAAAAATTCAAAAAAGTACCAAAAAAGTACCAACCGTTAGTCGGACAAGGTTGTTTGACCCCTCAAAATGTTCGCAAACTGCATGTTTTTATTAGTGTTTGATATAATGTATACCCTTTCGTGAACCGGAAGTACCTTATTTTTTCCAAAAACGTCAAAAAATGGCTAAAGTGCCAAATATTAATAACTCCTGAACAGTTAGTCGTACAAGGTTGTTTGACCCCTCAAAATGTTTGCAAACAAATTTAAATGAGCCACAGAGTGTTGCACGAATTGACTCCCAGAATCGTGGTAACGTAATTCATAGTGCTTGTCA
>JAUKPT010004488.1:0-11084 GCA_032273505.1 Nanomia bijuga
TTACTTTTTGACTTTCCAAAATTGTCGTAATTGATTCAAAGAATTTTGTTTTACTTGGGGGATCAGTTAAAATGTTTAAAATTTTTGTTGTTTCCTCTTTAATGTTATGGATTTTTTTACCGTACTGCAACTACTTCATCCTACTTGCAATGATTCATGAATTCAGAAAATTTCAATGTTTCACTAGCACCAGAGGGAAAGGCTCGAGATATAACCAAAGAATGGGTTGGTTACCAGCTGTTTGAAATTTGGCACTTTTTGGTCAAAAATTTCTGAAAAATTGGCAAAAAATGCTGACGCCAGCGAAAATTAACCAGATTTCCATTTTTTTCTAATTTTCTTAAACTATACATAAATGTTGACATGTGTACCAAAGATACTTTATCATGATTTAGACAAGGGGTAGTTTTTACCCCCCCCCCTCTAACGTACATATAAAAAAAACACATGTAGAATAGGGTTAAAAGCAAGGTATCAGGCAAACCTCAAAAGAACTTTCGCAGTAAATTAACTTCAGATGGGCTCTAAATATACCTATCAAAATAAGAGTCCTCAAAGTATGCGTTTCTGGGCTCCTAGAGGACTTCTAAATTTCGCCCCTCGGGCCCCACCATGGGAGGCCCTCACGGAGACACAGCTGGGGCAAATAAATGCATCTACTAAAAATGAAGGCCAGGTCCGCCCTGGAAGATATAGTCTAGGTACCAGCCCCAGGTTTGCCGCGGCATTTTTCGACATCGGCAAAAATAAATTAACAGTCACATAGTGTAACTCTCTGAATATATAGTATGAAGAAAGTAGAAGTGGTTTTATAGACACCTAACTCTCAAGCTAAAGTTGGGGGATGTGAGCTATGCTCCCCCACCCCAAAGAACACAACTGGTTTCGAATATTGCCTCAACTGCATGCTTATCAACTAATCGCAGTCTCTACCACTATTCGAAAGAAATACAACACATCACTGCTGGTCTCACAATTTATTTATCGGAAAATCTAGTTCTTCTTTCTTCGTGATCGTCTCTTCTTAACAACTGCAGTGTTTTGGCTTCGAATAATTGCACATGCCCGTCGAACAGCAGCCTAAAATCATAAATGAAAAATTGAAAACTTGTATTATCCATCAAATAATGCAATTTTCTTTCAATTCTATTAGTTTAATTCTCCCACAGCAACTTAATTGTCAATTGAACATTAATACAAAAAAACAAAACAGGAACATCTGAGGATTTAGTTACTTCTTATTGGTTCGAGGTATAGATCATTTTTACAATTTGATTCTCAAGGATTGGAAGTCCATTTTTTTGTGGCTCAAGTGGTATCCTTATTGATAACTTTTATCAGTGCATACACATCTACACTTTTTAATAGAATTAAATGTTTTTCCATATATACGGATAAAGATATCAAACTTTTCAGATCAGTTATTATTATAGAAATGAGTATCCCTGCTGGGTTTAGAGGTAATCGATTTTTTAAGAAGGTACTTTTAAAGCATGTTTCTCATGTTTCATAAAACACCTGGCTCTAGAAAAAATAACTAATAAATTGGATAAGTATCAACGTCGATGTTGTTTTTCACAAATTCTGAAGTTTTACTCAGTGGTAAATAGTCAATGTCCACTAATATTATTCTACAACACTTATAAAGAAAGTCTTTTTAACCACCGAAAGAAACAGTATGGTTAAAATGACGATAACAGATGTAAAATTGCCCCTCAACCATTCAGTCTTTAAAAACTTCAGGATATAAAACAAAACTACTTACATCGGTCAAATCTTTTCTGTATCCATTAGCACTCAATGTGTTCTGAATAGTCTTGATGGCGTGACGACTTCCTTGGAGAGTGGTCTTGGAGAGAGATTTGGAAGGACAGTTCTTGCCTAAGAAAGAAAAAAACATTTTGTAAAAAATTCAATTCCTCATAATATAAAATCATTAACTATAACTCCAAATAAGTACTATAATGTCAAGATATTTTTGCAGTCAGGGTTGCACAACATTCATCAGGATAAGTCATGAATCTTAATGTTGCGCATAGGTGGAAAATGAAAAGAATATTACAAAAACAATTGAAAAAAGCAATCAAAATAAAAAAGTTGCAGGAATTAAAATTTGCACCAGGAGAAAAAACAGTTGCCGTCAGAAAATAGCACAAAGCGACATTTGATAACCGCAACATTTTATTTGACTTTTTCTGACCACACCAATATCAGACATCAAAGTATGCCAGAAGAACCTAATCACAATAATTTGTGTATCCAACCTTCATATGCCACCCACCTAGCAATTCCAAGTTGAAGAGGTGAATACCAACCCAGCCAAGTTTAAGGATGCAAAAACAATGCAATAATGATGCATCCAACAATGTTAAAGAATAAGCACGAGGATAGTGAAGAAATACTGACGGAAAGAATGTAGTAAGGAGTCATGACAGTTGTTTATGTAATACAACGCAACCGCCCAAATAACTAGCCCAAATATACCAGACCCACAAAATGAACTACTCCGCTGAATTGAAAAAATTATATTAGTAGAATAGTCATCAGTACCTGTTAGATATCAAATTGTTATATAATATGGAGAACTAATGATTCAAACTGTCATAAAGCAGCAAAAAACTCAAATTTGAGCTATCTGAGATATTCAATGAAAATGCTTCTGATAGTGATTTAGATATTGATTCAGGTGAAAGGTGTGAAAGGGTGTACTACTGTCATTTGGGGAGGTTGAAAAGAGAGACTAATGTTACAAATAATGTTGACAATGTTGACAATAGTGAAGATAGGATTAGTGACAATGTTGATGATATTTTCCTTACTGATATTTTGGATAACAATGTGAAAGACATTTTCCATGATCATGTTACTTTAGTTAATTCATATGATGTGTCTCTATCTGATGAAAACATGAGTGATATGATCCTAATCAAGTTCTGAAATAACAGAAGGTTTTATGCCAAAGATCTGATTGCTAAGCAGCTTCAAAAGGGTCAAGCTGCTTTTTATTCAAATGAGTATACGATTGGCTTTAAATTTTGACCCATGCAAGATAAGTCTGGCAATAAACAGAAGGTTGTTGATGTGTCTCCACATACATACATATACTTTCGACTTCTTTTCTGGAGTAATAACCTGGTATTGGAAATATTGTGTATTTAATTCTGCACACATACATATCCACTACACATCAATTTGGCGACGAGGATTATAATCATGGATATGGGTATCGAATCATCTCCCCGGGGAGTACCCAATTTGCAATTCGACCCTGACAAGTACCCACATGCCACACTTAAGGCGTTCAACGATTTTATTGAACAGTATGAATTTCGGTACGAGGCACAATTTCCAGAACCTCAGAAGCATATAATGGAAACAGCCACTGCAAAATGGAAAGCAGAACATGAAAACGCTGACCCATCTGCAGCACAGACAGAAACCATACGCAATGATATAGTTTCTCGTGATAAGGTGCGTAAGCTGCTGGGATTCTTTGCCACAAACCGCTTTCAGCAGGATTGGAAAGCAGCTGAACCTGATGCCGCTGATAGAAGTAGTAGTACATGGGTTAACCTTATGAATAAAATGCGGGAGTATTACAAGCCCACGGAAAACTCCACACTTCGTAATTATGAATTCCGGCAACTGTTGCAGCACCCGTCGGAGACATTCAGTGCCTTTTGTAATCGTGTACAGAAAGAAGGGAGTGTTTGTACATTTTGTGACTGTGTACCTCCTGCTGTATGTAATTCGACGGACATGGCTATACGAGACCAGATAATTGTTGGTACTCACAATGAAAAGATCCGGGAACAGGCGCTGCTTAAATGCTGGTCACTTAATGATTTGCGAAAAAAGGGTATGAAGCTTGAAAGTGCAGCTCATGGCGAAGAAAAGATGTCACTGGCTGCAGTTAATAAAGTTGGACCTTACTCTTATAAAAACATTGAGAAACGTAAGGACTTTAGTACGCGTAAGGATGATCAGAATGAGAAACGACGTTGTTACCGTTGTAATGAACTGTTCAATAGGAATCACATGCAGAAATGTCCTGCTTTGAAGGCCAAATGTGCTATATGCAGTAAAGTCGGACACTTTGCAAAAGTTTGTAAAAGCAAAGAAAAAAACATTAAAGCAATGGAAGAAGAGAAAGAATACTCAAATAATATAAGTAATGGTGAAGAGGAAGATACGTATACCCTCAACTTATGGTGTGTCAAGACTCATGGTAATAATACAAAATTTTCACACAAGAACGATTTCAAAGCACGAGTTTTGATTAATAACAAGCTGGTTAACATATTAGTCGATACAGGAGCAAGGGTGTCAGTTTGTGGAAGACAACAGGCTGAATCATGGGGAATAATAGAGAAACTGCAACCGTCTACAAGCAAGATACGTCCTTATCAATCGAAACCTATTCCAATACAAGGAGTATGTACAACTGCAGTTACTTACAATGATAGATCTGTTCCAGTTGAATTCCATGTCTTACCGGGGTTTTGTGAACCCATTCTAGCCGGTATCACAGCCCAACAACTGAAGCTCATTACATTTAATGCAGGTAAGGAGACGATCTTCAACCCGGTCCATATGATAGATTCGGGCGATACAAGTGCAGGTAAGACATTTAATCATGATATTCAAGATATATTAGCTGACTATCCCAAAAATTTCGTCGGATTAGGTAAACTGAAGGGACACCAAGTGAAATTATATGTCAATGATACTGTGAAACCAGTGGCAACCCCTCCTAGAAATGTCCCATATCACCTGCAAGCAAGGGTGGATGAGGCAGTGAATGAAATGATTAATGAAGGGGTGATCGAACTCCACCCACCTAACGAACCAGCCCCCTGGGTGTCTTGTGCAGTGGTGGTACCTAAATCGGATAACTCCATTCGTATCACACTTGATGCCAGAAACATTAACAAGGCTATCCAATCATCTAATATGCCAATCCCAAGGGTAGAAGATATTAAAACGAAGTTAGCAGGTGCTAAATACTTCAGTAAAATGGATTTTAAATCAGCTTACTGGCAACTTGAGTTACATGAGGACTCACGATACTTAACTGTGTTTCATTGCAATGGCAAACTCTATAGGTATAAACGTTTGCTTATGGGAGTGAAACCTGCCCAAGGGGAATTGAACAGTGCCCTAACACCCATATTTGCACAGATCCCTAATGTTCATCTGATCCATGATGACCTTATTATTGCTGCAAAAAGCATGGCCGATCATAATAGAACCCTTGCATCTGTAATGAGGGCCATAGAGGAGGCAAACATCACCTTGAACCCTAAAAAATGTTCTTTCGGCAAACAAGAAATAAAATTTTGGGGGATGATAATTTCATCTGATGGTATTCGACCAGATGAGGCCAAGGTAGATGCATTAAAGGACTTAACACCGCCTCAGAATAAAGAGGAACTCAAGTCTTTTATTTGTATGATGCAAAGCAACTCTGAATTTATCCCAAATTTCTCACAAAGAATAGCTCCACTACGTGAACTACTTCAAAAGAATAGACATTTTAAGTGGACGAATGAACATCAACGTATTTTCAAAGAGGTAATAGGTGCCTTCAACAAAGATACATTACTACGCTATTTCGATTTAGAGAAACAAACATTTATTTTTGTCGATGCTCACCGTAGTGGCCTAGGAGCAATACTAGCCCAAGGGGAAACCATGTCACAAGCTAAGCCAGTAGAGATCGCCTCTCGATGTACAAGCACTGCGGAACAGAAGTACTCCCAATTAGACTTAGAAGCAATGGCAGTAGATTTTTCACTAAGACGCTTTAAGCAATATCTAATTGGATCACCTAAAGCAACCATTATTGTAACAGACCACAATCCCTTGCTAAGTGTATTCAACGGTAGACGCAATGGGTCAATACGGACGGAAAACATAAAGATGAGGCATCAAAATATCCGGTTCAAGTTAGAATATCGCAAAGGGAAAACAAATTGTGCTGACTACTTAAGCAGACATGCAAAACCTTGGGACTCTCTTCCGAAAGAGGTAAAAGAAGAAGCAAATGACTTAACAAAACTGCTTTATACACTTCATCTTTCTCCTGTAATCGATGCTCTTGGTATAAAAGAAATAGCAAAAGCTACTCAAGTTGACCCATGTCTGTCGAAATTGAAGTTATTGATCAAAGAGGGAAAAACCTATATTTCTAAAAATGATACGGAGTTGGCCCCATTTAGGAAAATCTTTCACCAAATAACTTATCTACCAAATGGTACATTACTCAAAGAAGATAGGATAATTCTACCATCCTCACTGCGTGAACGAGCAATACAGCTGGCCCATCTTGGGGCACATCCCGGTCAAAATGGATTACTCCGCAGGCTTCGCAGTCATTTCTACATCCCAAATCTAGATCACCATGTCTCCTTGTTCGTTGAGAAGTGTCTGGACTGTCAGACTTATACGGAAAAGAATACAAAGGAACCAATTCAACCGAATAAAGTACCATCAAAATGTTGGGAAGAAGTATCAGTTGATCTATTTGGTCCGTTGCCAACATCTCGTCATATTGTAGTAATCCAAGACCTAGCATCTAGATTTCCTACAGCTAAGATTGTAAAATCAACCAGTGCTAAGGAGGTGATACCAGCAATGGCAGACACATACAACCTTTTTGGTAACCCAGTAGTGCAGAAGAGCGATAATGGGCCACCGTTTAACTCGAAAGAAATGGAATCATTCACGACTAAAAGAGGTATTGAGCAGGTAAAGATTGCACCTAGACATCCTGCGGCGAACAACGTAGAGACAGTCATGAAACCGCTCGGGAAAGCCTTGAAAATCGGGTCCCATAACAAGATATCAGAACAGGAGGCATTACAAGCCTTCCTACAAAATTATCGAGATACACCCCATATATCCACGGGAGTATCACCAGGATCAATGATATTTAGAGATGGCTACCATACAACATTTCCTCGCAGAACAATGAACTATGATGAAATCGAGAAAGCTAGGGAATTAGATATCCGAAGGAAAGACGACAGGAAATTCAAATATAATACGTCACGACACACCAAACCGTCTGATATCAAGGTAGGGGAACAGGTATTGGTACGTAACTTTCACAAAAACTCTAAATTTGAACCTGTATTCCTCCCTGAAAGGTATATCGTTACAGATGTTATGGCTGCTGGTAAGATAATTCTAGTTCAAAGCACCCGTACCTGGAGGTATCTGAAACGACATCCAAACGACTTGAAAATATATCAGGGTGATTTACCGGAGGATGATAACGACATTGAACTCTCTGAAAGTGACTTAATGCAAGCTTGGAGGGAAGCCTTTGAATCAATAGACACCGAAAATGATTATAATAATGAGGCTCCCATTACACCAATTTTAGAGCATAATGCCGATGACATAGGTAATCATGAGGCTGAAGATATTGTAGTTGATGAGGGAGAAAACGAACCCCTTCGACGGTCAACACGTCATATAATACGTAATAGCAGATACTTTAACGATGACTTTGTCACAAAATAGTTATGGAGATGATGTGTCTCCACATACATACATATATACTTTCTTCTCGTTTAGATTCCTGGGGAGATTAAATACATACAGGAAGAAATTCATATGAAGAACATATATAAATATATTGTGTTATCAACCAGTTGGATCTGGATTAGTGTTATCTGGACATAGAACACTTGTTATTTTGTTTTATCAGAAACGACTTCTTTTCTGGAGTAATAACCTGGTATTGGAAATATTGTGTATTTAATTCTGCACACACATACATATCCACTACACATCAGTACATGAGACCTTTTGTGGAATGGAAGAATCATGACTATCAGAAGGCTTAGACGAATCAGGTAGATTTCTTCTGCAATTGGAACTGCGTCGAAGATGAATATTTAATCCTCGTTTCCCTTTAAATTTTTTCTTGCACAAGAATGAAGAGTCTTTAATGGGAGGAGAATTACGTGGAGCTGACTGTGTAGAAGGGGTTTATGAGATATTTAGATTTGGAAAATGGTGCAATCTGATTGGCTTGGGAGCCTTTTTCAAAATATCTCTAGAACAAGATTTTTCCCCGACACAGATTAATGGACTACTTAGTCCTTAAAATACAAAAAATCACATTTTTCAACAAATTTTGGCACTTTTCACAGAAATCTTCATGCAAAGTATAAAAAAGATCCCATGACTAGATTTCAAGAAAAACCTTGAACAGATGTACGCACGCACACACGCGCAGACATATAAGGGTGAATTTATAGGACAAATCTCCAAAGTCAAAAAATAGTGTTAGTGTTTAACTCAAAAATGACTATAGTCTAAATACATTGAAAACAATGAAAATAATTTTTTATAGTATTGATCTAACAATTAACTATGGTGATTGATTATTTACAAGTTACAAAGGCAAATGTAAAGGCAATAAATATGTTGAAAATTATGAAAATTATGAAAAAATTAACAAATAATATTTTGTACCCCCGTCACCCTCATAAAACCATTTTTGGTTTTTGGAGGGGTATTGCTGCAGCTATTCACATGTGGTACCCTACTAGGGTATTACATCCTATAACATCCTCATCGTTGTGTAGCAAGTAGTACCCTCAATTCAGCATACATGCCGGAAATTTAGCACCCCCTCTTGTTAGAAGTATGATGAGATAAAGGGAGTGGCAACATACTATTATGAATTGATTGGAGAGACTTTGTCTTGATGCCTGATATGTACCATACCTCTGATGTTTCATATGGATTTAATTTCAACCCCCTTGAGTATGAACAGAATAAGATCAATAACAAAGAAAATACCAATGACATACCATTCATCATCTTGCTTCTTTCCTTTTTTTCCTTTACCCATGTTGTTTGGTTATTATCAATACAATTTGATTTGTACGACTACTTGAGAATAACAACACACTGTACTACCCACAGGGTAGATTCCGAAATTTGCTTTTTACAATAAAGTGTACGGAGATCCAAGATAATCCTTTTCTTAAATTACATTTCAGACAACGTATCATGTCAAATTAACCACAACAAATAAAAAGTCCAAGTTCTGCTTGTTTTCCAACAAGTTATTGCCTTCTGTAAACAATATGTAGCAATTGAAATTACGACTAATCCGGTTATTTAATGTTTTTCTTTGAATTGTTTTGAATGTTTTTTATCCTAGAAAAAAAAAAATTAGTCAACAATTATGTGCTTGGGGTTTAAAAAATTCAAAATTCTTCACGTTCCTGTTTTTTGATACTTCAACTTGGCAACCACCCTTTCTAATTCTTCCTACCATAGAATCTGGTAATGTTGATGGAGCATGCACCTAACCTAAAGTTGATCGCTAAAAATTTTAGTCTGCAAATTACAAACTGTGTCTTGCCAGTAAGAAACAACTTGTTAAACAAACCAACAAGTTGTTATTGATTTGTTCATTTTTATGCATTTTATTTGAATATTACAAAATATTGGCAATTTTTTAAGACAATTTTCCAACGTTATCATTTATGCTTTCAAATTTAAAATGTTTTTTACTCATTTTTTTAAATGGGGGACTCAAATTTCTATAAATATTATATATGCATTGCTAATATTATAATTCTTATTTACTTGTGTTCATCATGTATCACAGTCCTTACCAAAAAGGCAAATATTCCTTTGGTTATTAGAGGTTAACAGTTATTTGATTTTATAAGGTTTCTCATTCCTTTGCCATATTCCTTTGCCAATATTTCCATTGGGGGTCAATCTCCCATGTGTAAGATTCATTTTATTTTAGCAGTCAACAAGGGGTGCCATATTCTACGGCACCCCTTTCTCAAAATTCCCCATTTTTTAGCAGAGCAAACGAATTTAATGGAGAGATTTGGACTACACAGGAAATCGATTCTGATTCACTCATATGGTTATTTGAACATGCTGGAGATTTACTCCCAATGAAAATATTGGCAAAGAAATGTGGAAAAGTTATGAAGCTAAAAACTGTTAACCTAATAACCTAATTTACCTTTTTGGTAAGGATTGTGATACATAATGAACACAAGTCAATGATAATTATAATTCTATATCATCCTATCATACACATATCATATTTGTAGAAAACCATATGAATATGAGTGCACTTTTTAAAAAATAGGAGTAGAAAGCATTTAAAATTAAAAACATGAAAAATAATAGAGTTGGGAACATAAGTAATTGTAATATTTTCTTTGGGAGTAAATCTCCCGTGTGTAAAATGGGCAAGGAGATCGTTATCGTGATATCCACGATATCATTGACTGCACTGTTCGTATTAAAGATGATAAGTGTAGAATTTATAGGGCACTTATAATGGATGCAGTCATTTTCAAACATAAAAAATAACCATCGACGAAATTTTAATTTCACTGTTTTTTGCCTTTCCTTTTTTCAACGCTCGATCCACCACCACCGTTAAGTGATGTTTTACATCCACCAAGAAACCTGACAGGGTTGGATGACAAACCTTTCGCGTAAACTGTCCAAAGACTTGTAGAATAATTAATAAATAAGCATTTTTTCTTTCTCATAAGATTTCAACAAAATTTCTAGTGTAACTTCATAGCAATTTATACGTAGAAAGTGTTACAGCATGTTAAAATGTGTGTCGACTTTGCCACATGTCATGTGTGTCTACAATCTTTATAGCCAGAATCCTCTAAAACGTGATCGGTGTTTAAATCGTATCGGACAAATTACACGGTATGATGCGCAGGGCTTAAAATATACTGTCGCTGCATAAATTTCGTGGAAGCAGGGAACACCGAGTGTCCATCCCGCGTGTACATTTATTTCCTTCCAATTCGAAGTCGCCAAGGTTAGAGAAACTGTTTTACGTGTTTTTATCATGCTAATGAATAAATGTAAAGAAACTGTGTGGTAAATGCAGAAATTATAAATATTGTAAATAACTTAAAAACTTATACTTTGATTTTGACAAGACACGACTTTCTTGGTTGGTTCCCTCCTTTCTTTATCCGGATCCTTATTTTGGGAAGTATATCTCATTTTAAAACAGACTGTAATCCAATTATACGGCTTGCCATCAATCTCATATA
>JAUKPT010004489.1:0-11084 GCA_032273505.1 Nanomia bijuga
CAGGAGATTTTTTTAATAGAACACGCCAAGTGAAAAAGAGTATTGTAAACGATTGAATAGGATTATGATTAATAATGCGGGTGCTATTGGAAGTTAAAAACTGTTCTATTGTGATTCAAAATCAGCATTAAATTTACCATCGATTAGTGCAATGGAAGTCTTTTGAAAAACATGAAAAATTCGTTTTTTTTTGTCCAATCAGATTATGATGTCATTTAGAAATGGCTTAAAAATAGGTGATCTAGGATAATAAGACGGATCTAGAGTAAGTGTAAACCTTCTTTGAACAAACGGACGTGAGCTAGATACATTTTTCATAACATTCAAAATTTGCCTTTACTCTTAGAAACCAGTCTAATTACTTCTAATTACACTTAATCTAGACCCGGCCCTGCCATGCTTGGATTAATGGATATTTTTTTCTGTGTCATCAGAATAGGTAAAAGAAGGTCTGGTAAAGGTATCACATTTTCCCCAATTTTAAGGCCCCCACGAGCACTACACTATCGAGATAAATACGCCGTCCTTCTTTTTTCAAATTAATTCTTTTCACCCACCCCAACAGACACATCGGCGTACACGATATTTGTTATTACATTTGCATCATTTGATTGGTTTAAAAGTTAATCATTGTTTGCTTTGATTGGTCGATCACGTATTTAAAAGAAATGCTTTTATATGTTCGACTCGCTTTAATTTTGTTTGTAAATAATGTCAATTAAGTGAAACAACTTTTATCAATTTCTATAAAGTAATTCGTCATAAATGATCAATATAATGTGAAATTTCCTGGTGGAATTATAAGGTCAAATGTTATAATTGTATCGTGTATTTATTGAACTGACTGTCCATAAAAATAATTCTCAATAGTTGACGTCATTTTCCATTTGAATTTCGTTATGTGGATTTATGTCGCCATGTTCTATAAACAGAATTTGTAGTATGATAAAAGTAATAATAGTGGGAGAAAGTTATATAATGTTACTTTGCAGACAATTAAGTCTGTAATTATCATGAATTTATTTTATTTCAATTTTTTGATTTTTAAAAAGGTCATAATTACATTTCGTCCAACCATGATGCGGATTTAGGTGGAATATATATATAATTAGTAAAATCTTTGTTAGTTTTTCTTATGGAAGAAGGAAAAAATTCAAGAATGTTGATTTACTCATTTTGGTGTTGGTGCTGTGTGTTGTGAAGAAATAGTATTTAATTTGGCGTTGTGGTTATGGGAGAAATGAAGAAGATGGATCGTCGTCACCACCAATCACCCTGGATTATGGAAGTTGAAGTATCAAACCAGTCAAGGAAAAAGATTATACCTGAAAATTTTGGTGATAAAAAACCCAAGTCAAAAATGTCCAAACAGAATAGAGTATGGCAAGATACATCTTCTATATCCTCTAGTCTTGCTGATCGCAAAGCAATGACATTTGAATATGGTAATGCATTAATTTCCCGGGATGTTGTTGGTAATGACGAATTTAAAGAAAGAAAGAAAGAGGATGAGAAACCCAGAAATGATGCCTTTATTGACAAAACTACTTACTCTTCAAATTTAATAACTAGTTCAGAAAATGACAAGGTAGAAAATGTATCAGTCTCATCAGAGTTACCTGTTGCGAAAAGTAAATGGGGAGTGAAACTGCGACATGTTGTAACCAGAGATTCTTCTCTTGATGATAATAAGGCTGAAGTAGAACAACCATCATTTTATAATCTACGCGAACTTTCGAAACGATCAAGACCCCGTTCAATTGCGACCGACGACCAAGCTATAAAATCTGAAAGGCCAAAACATCCTCCTCTAGTAGCAAGTAAATCTCTTGACGCGTTAGATGCTCCTAGAAGTATGCAAAATCAGGCTCAAAATGAACTTTCATCAGTTGTACAAAGAATGAAAAGTTTTGGTTTAAACAAACAGTTATCAAAACCAAAACCTGATGTTGATGACATTAATGAGAAAGGCAGTCCTGCCAAGTCTCCTAATAAACCTATTAGTCTTGAAGATCTTTTAAATTTTGATAAACAAAACTCTTCAGTTTCTGTCATTGAGGGAGAAAAAAACAATTCAAAACCTGCTAAACCAAGAAGTAATAGTATATCGCGTTTACATGAGTTTGACCAGCAATATGGCTCGAAACCTGTGAAAAACATATCTAGTGTCAAAAGAGATGCTTCTCTTAGTTCTGATAAGAAAACTCCACCAATGCCATGTAGTGCTCCTGCTAGAACTGAGCCAGAAAAAATTGTTTCGCCAAAAAAGACTACAGTTTTTGGTAAAATGAAATCTTTTCAGCCAAGAAAAGCAATGAGCCTAGAAGAGCTTCTCAAACTAGATGAAAAAAAATTAGCTGTTGATGTTGTTGAGAAATCTTCATATCAACAAAATTCTAAATCTGAAAATGATTTGCCAAATTCTCATGAGTTAACTAGTTCTATTAAATATGAAAGTGACTTTTCTGAACTTCACAAAAAATTGAATGATGATATAGATAATCAACCTTTGGTTGCTTCTTCTATCAAAACTGAGGAAAGACCAGTAGAGAATAAACTTAATAATGGTAATAACACTGCTTCATCACCAAAACAGAAAAAAGCTCCATCAAGTAAGATGAATAAAAATCCATTTGAAGATAAGGGCAGAACAATTAATGAAAAACATTCTAATGTACCAAAAGTAGACAATCATACTTCTGAAATAAAAAGCAAAAATTCCAGTGAAAAACAAGCTGATTTATTACTGAGAGAAGATAATGTGGCTTTAGAAATAAAAAACAAGATAAATGCTGAAAAGCATTCAGATTTATCGAAAGTTGACAACAATCTGTTAGACATTAAAAACAAAAGAAATAATGATAAACTTTCCGATAAACTTAAAATTGACAATACAGTTTTTGAAGCAAAAAACAAGAGGACAATTGAAAAACAGACAAATATATCTAAAGTTGACACAACCACTTTCAATGCAAAAAACACGAAAAATAGTGAATCTAATTCTACTGTACCAAAAACAGATTCTAATAAATATAACAAGTTAGGACAAATAATACTTAGTAATGATACTGTTTTAGATCATGGTCTAGTAAAATCAAGTGAAAAATTAGATCCATCACCCACTTCTTCTAAAAAGATCAGTAATGGAGAAGAATCGATTGCTCAAACAACTAAACAAAATAATTCTGAAATTAAATACAACAAATTAGGTCAAATTATTTTGGATGATAAAGTTCAAAATGATTTGAATATCCAAATCAAACAACCAACTACAGAAATAAAAATTAAAAAACCTCTCAAACAAGAAGAAAAAATAAATGGAAATCTGGTGTCTGATGTGCAAAAGAATACTGTTGATTTGACTAATAATTCAATCCTATTCGATACAAACTTTCATGGTCATCATATCAACGAAAATCATGAAATAAATGGTAATGGACATGCATCTGACAATTCTTTACCTGAGATGAATCTAAAGCCTGTCACAAAGAAATTATCACAAAATGACTTAAAAGATAAACCGTTAGCTACTGAAAAATCAGCAGATCCTTTCAATTTGAAGAAAGTTAATGATACGAACGGCGTAATAGACCATAAAAGTGTAAGTAATGGTGTTGTAGTTGCTCCCGAAAATAAGATCATAGAAGATGTTTCAAATAATATTAAAAATGATAAATTGAATTCAAGCAAAAGTTTTACACCTACAGAATCGTCGAGTTTGTTTTATAAGCAAGATACAAAACTTAAAATTGATAAACAAGAGATTGATACAAAAAATAAGACTACAAGTAACGAGAAGATTCCTAAAAAATTATCTAATGGTTCTGCAGCAAATACATCTATCGCACACCAAACAAATGATGAAGGTTCAAAGCCTCCAATTAACCGAAAAGTTGGTAAATTGATTATTATGACAGGTGATCAAAGAAATGAACAGTTAAAGAATAAAAATAGATCTGTTCTACAAAATGATGGAACGAACAATAAACTTGATAATGCTAATAATGATGAAGAATTCAAAAAACTTCACCAAGAAGGGTTCTCGTTATCTTTTATGTCAAATGAGCTTGAAGATGATGGCATTCCTGACGATTATACAATTCCACAAATTGTTTTTAATGAGAAGTCTATTACATTAAAATCTATGATACATCTGCAGAAAAATAAAGTTCCCAAGGTTAGTATTTTATTGATAATTTTGATTCATTTTTTCTAGGTTATTATGAATATTCTGGCACAAACTCCTTTTCTCTTCAACCACCTATGGTTACTGTTGTAATCAGAAATAATTTCTACCATTCCCTTTTTAATGAATCTTTTTTCACTTTGGTGGGGGAATTCAAAAAAATTTCAAAAAGGTTTCTTAAAGATTTTTTTTTGACCTGAACTTAAAGAGAAAAACAATTAATGTTTAAAGCATCTAGATTTAATTTGAGTAAGACACACAAAATATGTCTATTCATAAAAGAACTAAGTGCCTAACTTATGATATTTATCTTGATTCACTGCATCAACTCATCATGGAAGAATCTTATTTTAACTTGATTGATTCATCTCTGTATCCATGTTACATGTTTTTTTTTTCATTGTGTCATTTTGACATCCAGTAAACATGTTACATAGATTATCAAGTGTTGTTAAGGTAACTAAAAAACAGGCCATTCTTAGTCTTCTATCCAGATTATGCATGACTATATGTGTGTAAACTTTGCACAGAGATGAAACTTCCTTGATATCTTGATATGGTTGATAAGTTTGCTTGGAATACACAGGCATCATATAAAATTTTTGAATTTGGTTTTTAAAGTGGACTCAGGCTTATATTGTGATTTTAGTTTCATCTCCAATATGTTACTCTACTCACTGGAAATGTGTTGAAGTAATTGAATTTGTTTCATTTTTCTTTTAAAAGGGATGATCCAAATTAAGAAATATTTTAATAACATCAACTGTAATTAAATTTGCTTGACAACAAGTTGATTATTTAATACTGTTGATTAGGCATCTATCAAAAAACATGTTTTATTGCATTTTTTTAATGCATTTTCTTTAATGTGTTGAAATGTGAAAAACAAATGTTGCATGTATTTTCTAAAAAACAATTTGTGGTTTCGCTGTCTGAAATGTTTTGTAATTAAATGGTTTACATAATATGTGTTTCTTTTAATCGTTACTTTGACATTAATTCTTAGTTAATATCTAAACAGGCTGCTAATAGCTGTGGCTCTCGCCTATTATAAAAATTCACAAAAGATTCAAAATATTTCATACAAAATTTGCAAAAATAGTAAGAAAAAAGTGAATGTAAATTTTGAAAAACTTGAAAAATAATCCTTCCAACCCATTTTTGGTTGTCTGAGGGGTATCTCCCACCTATTTACATGTAGTTATGTAGTTATGTACTACATCCATTTCTCACTGGTGGTGTGTAGGGATGACACTCTACACCCTGATTTTTAACTTAGTAATGTGGTTTGCACTCATTCAGTATACTTGCCGGAAATGTAATACCCTTTTCACTGATGGGCTTGTAAAAAGTTTGATGGACCAGGGTTTAATGTGGAAAACTGGATACAAGTTATAACTACCCAGGAATTTTTAAAAAATCCACTTAAGCCTCACAGCTCAGCTCTTTTTACAATAATGGTCTATTTCACCAACTGAATCACCCTCACCAAAACACATCTTGATGAAATCTCTCAAATTTTTTTAGTGCTATCAATTGGAAATAGCCACCACTCATTATGATGTCATTGCTAATGTTCTTTTGACTGCATGTCACATTCATTTGTTACTTCCACATAGACTTGTAATATTTGCACATAAACTTTGATGAGCGGATGAGTCATACACAGTCATATTGATGTTTGGTGTTATGTCATTAATTAAGTCATCGTCTGATAACCATCTCGCTTTATTACTCACAGAAAACAGCATGTTAACAATTTTTAGTGGTTTCATTGCTGGAGAAAATGATGACATCAACGTCAAATTGTTTTTCTTCTAGTTTGTGAGTGACCTTTGTAGATGCTTTTTTTATATTCCTGTTGTATTTTGTCTGAACGCACAGAAGTGCCATTTTGATTCATTTGAGAATTAGTTCTCCAGGTAGATTTGGGAAACTCTCTTTCAAATGTTTTCTACATGTCTGTGAGATATCATAGTTAGATATATTGAAAAAGTTAGTTGTTCCCAGTTAAAAGTCTAATTAATCTTAAAAGCGTCTAATCTAGAAATTAAGGGCAGCGTTTGATGGTTTAGAAAAAGGGTATACTTTTACTTTTACTATAACATAAAAAGGGCACATTTTTATGTTTTTGATGCCACTGCTGTCTTTTTAAACTTAAATCTTATTACTTTTTCTTAAAGATTTCTATTGCTGAATTTTATTGCTGTCATTGATGAAGGTTTTGCTTTGTCTAAAATCAATTTTCTAATTTTAAAAACAGGTCTTTTTCTTTCCATCTTAGATCTTTCCTTAACACAATAAATCATATCCTAGTTTTTGTCAAAAAATATCTAACTATATGTACAGAATGGATATTGAATGTCCGAATTGACATATATAGCACTTAACACTGTAAGATGGCTACAAAGATTCAACAAATTCTATTGATTGAAAATTGTCAATTGTAATGATGAGGAAACACACATTATTGCAAAATGACATACAGGAATGTAATGTTAATGGTTTTTAGATATTAAATATTTCAAGTGAAAATAATAGAGTTAATGAATCATTGATTAAGTTGATCTAAATTTATATAAAGATATATCTTGCAATACTGTAATATAATTGTATGCATCTTATGACATATCTTATGGATTTAATTAGCTCAGATGCCCCCCATATTTATGAAAGTATGTTGTTGTTCATGTACAAGGAATGTCTACAAATTAACTGAATTTATATTTAAGTTATAAGGGTAAATATTCTGGCCAGGGGAGGCATAAATATGGCATGGGGGTTGAAGTAACAGTGTTGTTCTGAAGAAGTGTATCAGGGGTAGGGACAGTTATAGAGGGTACTACATTTCGGGCATATTTGAAAAAAAATCAAAATACTAAAAGAAATTCAAAATATTGTATGCAAAATGAACCAACGAGGATGATTGTATTTTTATTTTTTTCACCGAAATATTGATACGAGAGAATCGATGACACAAGCAGAAATTTCCATAACACCACAAGAACCCATTATGTTATATCCTCACTTTTGCTCATGAATTTCTAACCAAGTGTCTATCTTAAAATTGCTTAAATTTTCCATTCGATTGGTTGAAAATCATAGAGAGCTTCAAAATGATCCACTTAAAATGTTATCATGAGTTTGAGAAAACATTAACCAATGAAAAATTGAAATAACCAACCAGATTCTTGAAGATGTCATTTTCAACCAATCAAACATCAAATTTCATCATAATTATGGGACAGTCCTTAAAAAGGTCTTGTGTGATGTAATAATCTTTTTTTTCTTTTTGAGGGGATAGTGAATTATATACACAGTCATTTATTTAAAAAAATATGTTATCTTTTAGTAGCCTAAAAGTTAGATCATGCTGAAGTTTAATTGATTTATTTTTCCTACAATTTTGCCAATTATGATTGAAATCTAGTAACCAGTTAGCCAATCACACACCAACATCATCTCAAAACTTTGTCTGATTTAGACTATTGGCTGGTTGAATATCACATCATAAAGATTTTGATTGGCTTACTGGAAAATGAATTTAAGAAAACATCAAATAATGACATTTTTAAATGAACCAAACCGACGTTCACAGCGATCATGGTAGTCACTTTTAACAAATGTCATGAATTTTAGTATGCTCCCAACTCACTAAAAAATCTTACATGTTTCTTTTCATCTAACTTGAAACTTCTTAAAGTTCAGGACAGTTAGTCTGCCGAAATCTTAAATGTCCATGAATTTGGTTGCTTTTGATCAATTTTGGAAAATTATCCATAAATGTCCTGTCTCATGTCCTGAGAATTCCGTTTTCAAAATTGTGTGGTCACCAACATGATCATTCATATCTGGATGCCCTCATTCAACTTGATAACCAACTGACTATCTAATTCTTTTTTTTATTTCAACACAGGTAGATTCGTTCACATAATATGACCTGACTATGTGATTAAATAGCTAGTACATAATTTGCTTGTCTTTAATTGCTAAATGTTTTTCAACAAGCTCTAATGTCTCGTTTTCTCAACGGTTCGAACGAAGACCGTTAGCTGAGCCCGTTTTTCTCTTTTGATAGGGAAAAAGCTCTTTGATAAAAATGATGATTGTTTGGTCTGGCATCGGCAATAAGCACTATTTTGTATGTTTTTTTTGCCAAATTTTGGCTATTTTAGCCGTTTGATTGGTTAGAAATAACGTCATCGGGAAGCTAATTGGTTAAATTTAAAATGTGATTATTTGATGTTTTGTTAAAATGCAAAATGATAAAACGTTTCTTCATGAACCAACCAAAATCTTGATGATGTAATCTTCAACCAATCAATCAGTTAATTACCCATAATTTGCTGACAATCCCTTAAAATTATACCTAAATATCTGAACCAAACCTTTGATAGTTTTAGTCAGTCACACAGTTTGAGTTAGTTACAAATTAATTACAAATTTGAGTCAAATATCCTTCATGGATTGACCTTCTGTGCATTTGATTTCAGAAAGTTATTAATCTCATTAAGCTTAACTGGATCCTGAATCTTAGTTTTCCTCGTCATTTCTACCTAGATTTCCGTCTAGTTTTTTTTGCATTTTTTCATCATCTTCAATCAAATTGGTCAGGCGGAAACTGACAGAAAAGGAAAGGGTACATTCTTGAAGAGATTATCATTGAGTTACAAATAACAAATTAATCATTCAAATTCTGTCATTTTCCATCATTTCTCATCATGAAATTCTTCTGTCATTTTTTGTCATTTACTGTCATCCCAGAAAGTTATAAATAATGGACCCTGATAGACCCTGGACCACCTCTTATTGTAATCTTATTATACTCTTGCTTCGCAAAAGGGCAGAAAGGGACTGTATATAAGAGGGAGTATACTATGATGCTAATCATGGTGGATATTTTTGATATTTCTTTAATTATTTTCTAACCTAAAGAATAAATAGATAAATAATTATTCACCGACGTTCAGTTGTACTTTGCTATTGTCTGAAGATGACCTAATGTAGGTTGAAATATTACATTATTAAATAAAATGAAAACACTTCTCGTCATTAACTTTCTTTAAAGTTATACGGCCTAAAAACATATTTGAATTATATGTCAAATATTTTAAATATTCATTATAAATTGCCACCAGTGTTACTCTTTTCACCTTAACCCTATCCAGACTGGCAGGGTTGCAAATCTTGCAACCCCCTCCCTATTACTAGAAAAAATTTCCAGAGGACGAATTGAAAGAAAAGAAAGAATGCTATCCCCACGTACGTCCGAAGTCATGACATATACGGGATCCAATTCTAGGAAGCTTGTGGCGCGTAAAAAAAAGTATTTAGATATGTTATCTTCAAACACGCTTTTTTCAAGAAAAAACCCGCCACCCCGGTCTTATTAAGACCCCCCCTAATTAATTTTGTATGATTTCATCATTTACTTAAAATGTAAGTAGAGCATTAATTTTCTGATTTCTTTATTCGAAGTATCAAAATCTAAAAAAAAACACACATTTTCAATATCTTTAACCATTATTTTTCGCTATAATTCGTTAAACTTTATAGCAAATTTCTCCCCGCTTATTCCGACCCTCCGTGTCTATTAGGGTGGTCAAAGACCTGACATTAACTTAAAATAATTGAATTGTCATAGCACACTGTAAAAGCCTTTGGCTAAATGCTTTGTCCCTACAGGATCTTTTTTCTGCGAAATAAATTAATCCTTATCCTTATCCTAATCCTAATTGTCAGTGTTCTGCTTCTGAACTCCTCCTTCATCATTTTTGTTCTAATAATCTAAGCATGACAATAATAAGCTCCCGTGATTAATCCAATAATGTTCTTCATAGAGAACACATTTACCTATTCCCTGGACATCTTTTAGTTAGTTGATATTAACAAGCTTTTTCTAGTGCCTAGTTAGATTGTAGATTGTGTTTGTAATCCCATTTTCGAATCATGCGTTTTTAGCATAACTACACATCAATCTATACAACATTTTTTAGTACATAGTTCTCTATATTGCGTTAAAGAGTTCAAAAATCAAGGCTGAATTAACTGCTTAATTGGTTAAAAATGCCTTCGTCATCAAGGCTTAGGGAAAATCTTAAGGATATCTATGATTAAACTAATTAGAATCTCGATGAAGTGAACTTCAACCGACAAAACGACAAAATTACCAATAATTCAGTGTTTCCCTTTTGAAAAATGAGGTATGGCGATTGTTTGTTGACATACGGCGAATTCTAAATGAGAGCGTAGCGAGCAGAACGAATTTTGAAAAAACCATCAGATGCGATTTGATTGCCTTTTTCCATCCTTTTTTCCATCCTTTTTTGATATGGCAAAATATGAATGTAAGATGGTAAATGGGGTCCGGCGAATTTAATGTACTTGGCCGGGCCAAAAGGGAAGCCCTGAAATCTGTCAGCAATCTCTTAGGATACTCATTTTCTCTATTTTTTTTTGTTGATTTGACGATTTTCATTCTTCATTTCAATCTTAGGATGTTTATACTTTTTATGTGTGCATATCATTATTAATTTGAAAAATATAAATGGACATTAGATATATCTACTTAGTAAGTTCTCAATTTTTTCTCCTCCCAAGTTAATTTATCGGAATAGAACCATGTTTGCGTTCAAAAACCACTCTTTAACTTGCGTTGAGGAATCCTATATTTTCAATGGTTGACGTGAATGGAGGGGAGGGTAATTTGACCCCCCTAAAAAATAGTGTTCCACTAAATATACCGAGTAAAACAGCCGTATGAAGTATTAAAGTATTATCAACACAATTCAAGATATTTTTCAAGTTTTTGTTAAAAATGATCAAAGCGATCATGAGTTATACAATTATTAGTAAACTCACTTTAGTATAAAAACTAACGCGTGTGTTTTTTTAACAA
>JAUKPT010004490.1:0-11084 GCA_032273505.1 Nanomia bijuga
GGTTGCCTTGACAACAAAAGGGTCAATCCACTGTACAGTTCATTGTATTGCACTAAAGTAGAAAAAAAGGATAACAAATGAAAGCTAGCCTTGAAAAACATTAACCCCTGAGGTATCGTCTCCAAATTATAAATTATAAATTTTCCTGGTTGGTTTCAAAATTCCACCATTTGGTGTTTTTGTTAAGGGACTGTCTGCAAATTATCGGTAAACTTGCTATTTGATTGGTTGCAAATTACATCATCAAGTATCTTATTGGTTTACTAGAAATCTATGTCATCATCTTTGACTTGAACGAATAATCAAATGATGACATTTCGAAAGCAACCAATCAAATTCATGATGATGTAATTTTCAACCAATCAAACGGCAAATTTACCAATAATTTGCAGACAATCCCTTAAGTGAACTAATCAAAATCTTCAAGATGTCATTTGTTATAAATATCATTTGTAGACAATCCTTTATAACTCTCAATGTAATATCAAAATTTTAATGGTTTTTTCAATCAGGGGTATCAGTCAATAGAAATACAACATGGGATGAAATACCAGAGTTAAAAATAAAACAGAAAAAACATTTAACTGTTCAAATTATCATTTGAGGGGTCCCGGAGCAGACTTTTAGGAAACAAATAAACTAACCCTAACGGTAACCCATACCCTACCTTAAACTCAACCCTAAAACTAAAACCCTAAACCCCTAAAATCCTACAACCTAACCCTAAAAACTAACCCTAAACCTAACCCTTAACCCTCAAATTTTCTTTCATGTTTGCTACCAGAGTCATCTTTGAATTGATTAATGCCACCTGGACACCCCTCAAACCATAAAGACTTCTTCTTAGAGTATTTTCATCACAGAAACACTGCTGTCCCATTAAATTTCAATAATTAAAGTTGATGAATTTGTAGATATTAAAGGATAACCCCATGGAATATGAAATGCATGAATTCAGTGCATAAGGCATACCAATACCAGGGTGTCAGACCCCATCTCCACATTTTTTTTTTTAAATTTACGCAATCATCCCCCCCCCACACACACACACTCAAATTTGGGAAAAATGAACAATTGCAAGATGGTATTAATTGTCCCAGAGCCTTGTCATATCACACTTCCTGCTTTCAATTAAGTTAGCTCCCCCTCTTCAATTTGAAACATTTCAACCACCTCTCAAGGAGGGGGGAGTTATACAATGCAGGCTCTAATTGCAGGCAAATTTAGACATCTGACCCTGTGCCCTTCATAGAGAAGTCCAAAATATGTCCTTTTTAAACAAAAATTAGGATAAACCCTAAAATAGTGCCCTTTTAAAAAACAGAATGTGCCCTTTTTATGAAAAACAGATATTGTCCTACTTTTTTAGATTAGGGTCTGGCAATCACAACCCATAATTGAAAAAAACAAGTAAGATAATAACATAACTCAATACATCTTTTATGTACAAAACAGCACAAACATTAACTTACATTTTATATTTCGCTAAATCTAATAAAAAAATAAAAATAAAAAATGCTCTAGAAGAAATATAACAGAAAATCTGAATGAGTGTGAATTACAATTACAATTTTAAATGTATTCTAGCTAAGCGGAACACCCAATTATGTCTCATGTTCTTGTATAATGAACGATTATCTGTAAGTAAAACTACCGATATTAGTTTTATTTAGGAGAGACAATAAATATGAATATTTCATAGGCGAGCCTAAATATCGGTAGATTTACTTACAGATAATTACAGGCACAGAAGCATCATCTAAGTTTTTTTTGCATGATGTAAAAAATACGTTTACCCAACATTAATGTTTACATAATTGACATTTAATATCAAAAAGAACAAGTTTTTCCGTCGTTGAAAATATATGTCAAAGTGCATCGAGTGTAGGTGTGTGTTAAATAAATCTTCCCTGAAAGTTTCAAAAAGATTTAAGTTATAGAACAAATGTTTCGATAAAATAATTAAACTTCCTCGCCAAAAAAATATCGATTTTCTCTCAAAAAAAACATTGACGAAAAAAGAGAATCATTGAAATAAATGAGGTATTATGTATAAAACATGGAGTTGTTTCTTATTGGTTAATCAAAATGCATGCAGAAATAAATCCCTTGGAGAATTGAGAGCTGTATATAAAGAGATAATTTGAATGGGCTGTTTCGGTCGTTCATTCATAATTTGTCAGTCATTATCAGACAATATAGAGCATTCCCCTGTGCTGAAGAAAGGGCCTTTTAAAAGAACACGAATTCAAACATACATTTTTCATTCTTTAAATTATAATTCAATTTGAAAATTATTTTCCTATTCTGCCCTAATTAAAACTTAAGTGCCACCCTCCTCTCGCATAGCAAAGTATTTCAGCAAATTTAAAGAAAAGTACTACAACAAAATAATTTTAAAGTCAAATAAAAGAATAAATGTCAATTATATGCCTACCTTAAAAATTATAATTAAAAATAAATAGAAAAAAAATAAAAATACAATATATTAGAAAAACATACAAACACCCGAAGATGATTAAGGGTCATCTAGTAAACCAGGGTCAGTAAAAAGAGGGGTAGAGGAGCCAGTTCTCTTCACACTCTGATATTACACAATGATCATGTACTTCGGGCAAGATACAGTGGCATGTTTTATTATCTAAGACTAAGTTGGCCCTATAAATTGTTAAACTGGTTTCAAAATTAGGGCCAACACACTGGAAAATAGGTCTACCTCAAGCTGGGTTTGAAAGTTTTCAGACACAGCTTGAGGTAAATAACACTTTTAAAGACAGAATTTGAGCCAGAACCGCCACTGACATATTGACATATTGTGACATATTGTTACACAGAAATGAAAAAGTACCCATTTCATCAATAATCAGAACCAAAAAGTGCCTCTTTATGAAATATGTCCATTAACTGCTAGGTTACTTAGACATGTGATAACTAAGGCACTTATTTCCTTTACCTGCCTATCAATTTTCAGGAAAAACAATATTTTGAAAATGACATATTGGTGAAAAAATGGGCACCTGCATTTATGGAAAAAAAGTTAAGGGGTGCTGAATATTGAAAAGAAGTGGGAAAAAAAAAAGTATTTCTACTTATTTTTTGAGTCAGAGGTCTGGGGAGGCCATTTTCAGGCGTTTAGACCCATCCCAAATGCAAAATTTTCTGCCCTCGGATAGCCACAGTAGGTACAAAATTCCCAATCAGTCAACAACAAGGCAGAAAATTTTTCATTTCCAGCATCAAGAGCATCAAGATTTTTTTTGGTTTCTTCAAAACTAAAAATTAACATTTTCAATTTTAACAAAAACATCAAATGACATTTTAGAATGACCCAATGAGATTCAAGATGGCATAATTTTCAACCAATGAAATAGAAGATTTACCAATAATTTGCAGACAATCCCTAACACCTAAAACTATAAAGTCCTTGGTACTCTGTGCCCAGTAACTCTCACATAACATACCAATTACCACAGGTAAGTGGTTACCAAATGCGAGAATGAAAAAGGATAAAGAAATATGGAACACATGAATCTTGGTTTTTCTCCTACATCACCTTCATTTAAATGGATTTGGCATGAACTCCAACATAATATGTTTTCTATCAAGCAAGTTTGTGATATCAAACGGGCCAATCCATTCACTGTACGTTTTGTCCTTCTTTTTTTCGCGTTTTTCCAATTTATTTGTCCATATGCCATCACGTGGAACACTCCAAACGGATGTATAATCGGCTGTGTTCGAATGACTACTCGCAACTCGTATCAAAAATTTCTCGTTGAATGGCCACGCAAGTTTATCGTCAAAGATGCCCTTCATAAGGCGTACAGAAAAATAAATGTCACCATGCAATCGATCGACTTGTGCGCGCAACTGCACTCTGTAACCAGGGATTCCAGTCAGGAAGGCGATGGTATGATGAACAATCTCCGTTGATGTTTCCTTTCGTCGCGGTAACTTCCATTGAAACCATTTTGTCACAACAGGATCATTAATTCGTGGAATATCTTGAAGAGAAAAATAAATAAAATTGAGAAAATATCGATACTCTATGCTGGGAATTGTCAACAGAATCAGTGGCGGATTTTGAGTATCTTCAGTATCTTCTTTTTGATGTTTTTACTATTTTTGACTAAGTTGGCCTTCCTTATAAATTGTCAAATTGAGTTCAAGACAAGGGCAAATACTCTGACAAACTTGTAAATAACAATTATGAAGACACTCAGAAATCAGGTCAGATCTGCCACTGAGAATAGAGGTAAATTGACCATTGCATCGACTGAAAA
This sequence comes from Nanomia bijuga, assembly GCA_032273505.1. NCBI lineage: Eukaryota > Metazoa > Cnidaria > Hydrozoa > Siphonophorae > Agalmatidae > Nanomia > Nanomia bijuga. The sequence goes on from JAUKPT010004490.1 coordinate 4,284, forward strand.
CTACACCATGAAGACTATAATTCGTTCAATCGAAAATCTCATTATTTGATAATTCGTCAAAAATCATGAATCTAGTGTCAGCACTTATCAGATTCTTAATGATGTAATTTCCAGCCAATCAAACAGCAAATTTACCTGTGATTTGTTGAAAATCCCGAACATTTGTAATTTATGATGGTAAGTAACAAAGGTGCAGTGCTATCTGGTGCTCTATCTTTTGTTAAAGTTAATCAGCAATTTTCCAAAAAATAAAATCAGAAAGCTTAATTAAAACAAATTAGAAAACAACCTACCTAAAATGCAGAAAAAGGTGCAGCTACTATTTGTATTGTCAGCCAAAACAGAGATAAAAGTTGTAAGAGATAATTGTGGAGACTATGCGAGACACAAAGTTGTATGTGTAAATAATATGAATTTAACAAACATACATGATTGTTTATTAATCATAGGTTCCCTAGTCGTCAACAATTTCCAACAAAATCTGACATTTTCCCAATAAATTCAAACATTCTCTAAAATATTTCCAGACAAATTTTGACAAAAACTACTGGGGTAATTTTGTCATTTGATTAATTAAAAATTTCACCATTTTGAGAATTTGACTGGTCAATTCTAAAAACTTGATTTTGAGTTGAAAAAAATAATTCTATTTTCAAATAACCAATAGTATAATTTAACCAATTGAAAATACTGATTTAGATATACTTTAAAACCATAAAATGTTGAGTGAAGAAAATGCTGTAAGAAGAATATGTTAATAATTTCCTTTCACAACTTTTTAGTGCCATAAATGTCTTCATCCTCTCAAAATTACAATCTTTATGATGTCAATATGATGTCCGAATGAGGTGTTCGCAACATTAGATTCCCGCAGAGTTTAATGTTGTGAGGAAAAGTTCCCAACATTTGAAACATTTTCTCCTGCAACATTCTATTCAACAGAAGAAAGTTTTATAATGATAGAAAGGGAAAAGAGGGAGAATTTAGAGACAGATTGAAGTTCTTTTTCATCATATTTATTTTGGCCTTTTTACAGGTGACAAGCCTCTAAAAAGTCTATCTAATTTTTTAAGAGCTCAATAAAGATCAATGGAACTCTCATAATGACTTCATCGTTTTTTAAGGGCATTGGAAAGAGTTTAAAAGACAAAATGTAACAGGCATCGGAATTCAAAGACTAAGTGTTATAAACAACTTTCTTACAACAAGCATCTCATCGGTAAGGGTGAAAATAAAAAAATAAAAAAATGAATGGCAGGGTTTTTCCTGCCATATGCGAACATGCTTGTAACATGTGCGCAACGTGCATGCAATGTCATATACCACATATTATCATAGTTTTTGTGAACGCCATGCTAATCTTTATTAGGGTGCACAGATTTTTAGTACATGTGGAAAAAAATTAGAAAAGCCCTTAATTTATTGTTTTCTGCAATACGCCGAAAACTTTAATACGTGATTAAGTAATCAATATTCATACATTTTTCTAGGTCAGGGTTGGCTTTTACATCACTCAAATCTTTCTCAGTTCAATATAAAGTTGTATTGAAATAATAACTATATTCATTCAACTCCAAATACTGATAAAAATTAACCAGGTCTTTGTTTGCATGTAATTGGTTGACAGAATATTTGGTTTTATTAGTCAGGGCATGGTTTCATCCATACTTTTTAGTCCCCCCCTTAAAATGCCCTTTCGCCCTTATCCATTTGTCCCCCTTTTAGGATGCCCTCATTGTCTGTTGCCCTTAAACATAAGTCCCCCCTTAAAAAGATAATCAAAAATAGTGGTTTCGGAGAGTTATACATTCCCTTTTTTTGACCACATAAGTAAATATAACATTCATACCCCTGCTTTGAGATTATAACAGGCCATTTAGAGAGAGAGAGACAGACACAGACAAACTGATATGTATGTATTTTGCTCCCCACTTGAATTCTAAGACTTGAAGATTTGGGTGCCCTTAAATTTTAGTCCCCCCTTATGATTGGCTCGGATAAATTGAAAAATCTAGTCCGCCTGAAATGAGGGGGACTGAAATCATGTCAGGAACAGCAGTCAGGGTCATAGATTTCTTCACTAATTATATTTTCTCTGTTGAATAAAATAGAGAAGAAGATGTGGGCATGGCTCGAACCAGGTACTAAAATACTAAAATACATGACATAAGGTCTTTTAGTAGGGTGGTGGTGTCCAGAAAATGTCTCAGAAATTTTTAGTATAAGGGTACTAAAGTACTTAAATTTTTGTGTAAAATCTGTGATAAAAAGTTTTTACGAGAGATATTGTCGAAATATTTCAAGAATGACATCTTTGTTTTCATAAGTGAAAATCCAAATGGTGAAAATAATTTGAAAATATCAAAATCTTTAAAACATTTAGGTGATAACCATGACAGAGAAAGTCTACTAGCTAGATAGAGAGATACTAGCTTGGATGATCGTCAGACCATCTTGTAGGAGGCTGAAATTATAAATAGGTTAAAATACTTAGGTATTAAGGTACTGAAATACTGATTTTCACCAAGAGATGGTGGTATACAGATCTTATGGTAAAAATACTTTAGTATGCCTATATATCTTGTATTTTAGTATCCCTGCTCGAACAGGACAAACAACATACCTGATGAATCAGCTGATTTACTAGCAGCAACAATTTCCTCTTCCTTGTGCTTCTTATAAGACTCATCCGATGATAAATTTGTTGACGAATCGTACCAGCTCTTCGAAGGTACACGAGAACCAACAGGCGGTTGTGGGGGTGGTACGTTCTTCTGATGTTGAAAATAAGCATTATAATCGTTTGACATGTCATTTGAGAAATTGGCCTTCACAGGGACAGGGAATGCAGGAAAAGATTCCCGTCCAATCAATGATATTGATGAATCGCCACTCATCATATTGAAGTCATACCTTTGAAATAAATATAGTAATTTTCATGCAAGAGGAAATTTTTACAGAATTTAATTTCGCTAATTTTGGTCATTTTCGTGAAATTAAAAGTTCTGCAATACACGTTGAATATGTTGTTCTGTTGTTCATTTTGTTTTTCTCTCTCTATTTTGAGATTTTTTTCTTGCAAATACAGGAAATTAAATTCTGAGAAATTCACTAATTATGACCTCTGTAATTTTTCTTAACCAAAAGAAATACAGTGCCATGTATTGGGGAAGGGCAACCAGGTATTTCCCCACGGCCAGGCCTTGACCGAAAAATACAAAAGTATGGAAAAATAATGCAAGAAAAAAACAGGGCACTTAAAAGAAGAAAATTTTTTCGAGCAATGTCCACATCCTGCCATTTTGAGAGCCCAACATATAGCAACAAGAAGAGAGATACTATATGATGGAAAATAAGCAAATAGAGCAACATATCACAAATTTCTCCCACAACACTGCAGAAATAGTAATACAGTATACTGCTGATGTTATCCTAATAAAAATTCTAATCAAACTCCTGGGATGAAGAATAAATTGAATTGAATTAGATACTCAATTAGGAAACCTATTGCACCAATTAGCAGCTCAGATATGAAAGAAAATAACTCAAGTTTAGGTCTGCTGATTCTCAAAATGGTTTTAAGGGGTAACAGTTTAGCCAAGTCAATTCAATTTCAAAAATCTACCTTGTTTTCGTTGTTTTTGGAACTTTCTCATCATGCAGAGAGTTCAAACTCGATGCATAGGAGCCGGAGCGCGAGTTAAACGTTGACAACATCTCCCCAACACCATGTTCTTTCTCGATTTGCTCGATACGTTTTTTCAATATGTTATGGGAGTCTTCACCCAACTGTTTATGCTTGACAACTGTTTTTTTCAATTCTTCAACACACAGTGTTTTGTTTTGCACAATCAGTTCCAATTCAGTTTTCAGTTTGTCGAGATTCTGGGAATAAATAGTATCTTTGTGCTGTAAGTATGAGCGGAGACTGTCCATTGCACTGTCAAATTTTTTCTTCTCCTCCACCTGAGACTTTTCTAAACTTCGTATCATATCCAGATTAGTCTTGTTTCCGCGATGACAAACAGAGAGCATTTGTTCGAAATTTATACTGCTTGATGGTTGAGTGTTGTTGGTATGCTGTTTTTGTTTTTCGCTCAGTTTTTGTTCCACTTTATTTAAACGTTTATTTGCAGCTGTCACCTTTTCATCAATGCCTCTAATGTTGAAGTTGGTGACTTTTGCCAGTGCTAGTTTATCCACTAGTTTATCCACTCGTGACTATAAAATTAAATTAAAGTTAGTGAAAACATCAGCAGCATTATCCTGGTTCCTGTAATCAAGGCCTAACATAGAAAGTTCATACATTTTTAGTACGTACTGATATATATCCTACTCTGGACTTATATTGTTTTTTTATTTTTGTTTTCTAGGCTAGTATAATTATTCGGGGCTTTAACCTTCTATTCTGCCTATGTGAAGTTAAGAAGTGAACATTTAATACATGTAAATCTTCGATTAAGCGCTTCCCTCAATTACGTGCCGCCCTAGCATAAGTTTTTAGACTTTTTTCTAAATAAAGCAATTGTTCCCCTCATTAATCACAGCACCTTAGTTTTGAAATGCAGTACTTAATCAAAACATTCCCAGTTATAAGGGATTTGGAAAGACTTATTATATTTTATTCTAGACCATAAAAAAGCACCACCCTCGATTTTAAATAAGCGTCGCAGTGCTTAATCGAGAATTTACAGTATTTGGATTGGGGAAGGGGTCAGAATTTCAAAATGCTTATTTTGTTCATGGTGGATGAGGGTGATGAGTAAACACATTTCATCAGTGTCTTAAATGTTAAGTAGTCACATCAATCTACATTATATCAATTTTGGGTATCAAGTAAACAAGTAAATGAGGCTTGTTATTTGTGCATTATTAAGCCCCCCTCCATATTTGACAGACATTTCCCAACTTTTCTACCGGGGTGCGCCAAAAAAGTCCCCCTGTTTGAAGCAAAACTATGAGAGAATGAGGATAGATATAGCCTCTAAAGTTGTTTCATCGTTTAGAAGAAGGTTTAACTTAAATTTTGGTATATTATTCTTTAAATTTGGTCCAATCGACCAAAAGTTATGATAGACTTTTAGACTTTTTCAAAAAGCTCAAAAAATGGCAAAAAACAATGAACAAAGTTATTTGAATACTATCTTATGGAAATAATCTTAAAAGACAAGTAAAACAAACAATAGTTGAAAATATAATATCATTCATCTGAAAAAGTACTACCATTCACATTAATACACCTATTTACACGATTAACCACACCTTGAAAAGCTCTTTCAATAAATACATGGTCCATGGTACTGGCAAAATGTTGAATTTGATCTTTAAGATCTTGTAAATTTTGTTGGTTGCATATCAATGGCTTGGCTTCAGATTTTATGTTTGACATATCCCTTGGGATAAACTTTGAAACATTAATAATGAGTTTTTACTTTAAAAATCCATGCTCATTAAGGTAATATTACCATTATGTTAAACATATTGTTGAACAAGTTTTTGCGTTCTTTCTTAACCATATCTTTTATATAAAAGTTTGATCACTGTTTTTTGCCATTTTTCAATATTTTGAAAAAGTCTAAAATCAGACTTTTATCATAACTTTTGAACCACTCGACCAAATTTAAAAAGTAATATACCAATATTTAAGTTAAACCTTCCTCTAAACGACAAAACAACTTCAGAGGCTTTATCTTTCCTCCATCTTCCACAATTTTGAATCAAACAGGGGTACTTTTTTTAGTGCACTTGGTAGACCTCCAGACCTTTCCGACCAATTCCCAACTTATCTTGACTATACAGACTGCATATTGTCTAGAAGGGTAATAGAAAAAGTGCCCCCTATCAAAGTTTGCTTCTCCCCCAGGTTTATAATACCCCTACCCCACTATAAACGGCAAATTTTTTTAAACTCCTCTTGAATTAAAATTGGTAACATTCTATAACGTCAACATTCCATTGAAGTCAAAAGTTCTACTTGAGACATGGCACTGATGAAAACATTTGATTCATTTCTAAAAGAAAAACATTATAACAGGAACAAAAAGTTGAATTTTGAAAAGAGAAGTACAGTGCTGATCCATAAAAATATGTCGGTTAATTTGCCCTCCCCTGATATTGGAAAAAGTGATTTGCCCCTCATAATAGTCATTTTTGCAAAATCAACTCAAGTTCTAGCAATCTAGAACCCCTAACTTTCAGAACCTTTTAGTGATAGTAAAGGATTACAATCAAACTGGATTTTATTTTGGATGAATGATATTTGGTGGAAAAAGGTTTTCAGAATTTTATTTGATAGCCAGTAGTTCAAGTCAATTTTATTTTTTTCAAGCTCTTCTTTTGGTAGAATATAATGAACTACTTACTCCGGACACAATTTTATTAGGGAGTTATTTAGGAGAAGTTCTTTAAAGATTTTGATCGCAAGGCTATCTTTGTTTTTGAAGTATAATCTTCACAAAATAAATATATTAATATATCTTTATTGCTTCTTAAAGATAATTAAATTATGTCTAGTCTATTATCTTTGTATTGGTAGGGGTAAATGATACTTTTTCAGGGCCTATCTTCAAATTTAAGGTGGGTAGTGATTTTCTGGTGTCATTTTATGTTAAGAAAAAGAATCTGAAATTTTTTTTCAAAAAAAATCATTTTTGGCAAATTGCAACCCTAAAAACTGAAAAATCTGCATTTTGGGCCCAAAATGCCCTTGCGCAGCTAGCAATTAATTAAATGCCCTAGGACTACTTTAAATGACCCCATATAAGTTAATATGTCAAAACTATTGCCAGAGAATGATTTTTA
>JAUKPT010004491.1:0-11082 GCA_032273505.1 Nanomia bijuga
GGTCAGGATGGATATTAGATAGACTTGTCGATAGATTAATAGAAAGTTTTCTGGAGTGTAATGGTCCCCTTTAAGGCGTTTGATACCATTAATCATGAAATTTTACTGTCTAAAATGGAGCACCATGGAATACACGACGTAGCCCAACTCTGCTTTAAATCTTATCTATCAAATAGAAAACAATACACTTACCTGAATGGAATGAGTTCCAATGTGGAATCCATCAATTGTTGTGTCCCACAGGGCTCTGTGCTAGAACCGCTACTATTTTTAATCTACATTAATGATTTACCTAATATCTCAAAAAAATTAAGATTTTTTCTTTTCGCTGATGACACAATTATTTTTTATGAATCTAGAACTGAACTTCATCTTGAAAAATTACTGAATAAAGAATTCAAGAAATTTTATCCCTGGCTTGTTGTCAACCGCTTAGCCCTTAATATTGACAAAACAAAATTAATCCTGTTCCATCTTATAACAAATCCAAGAAACAAAAAATAAATCTACGAATTAACAGGAAACCAATTAATCAAGCTGATAACATAAAATATTTAGGTACTATTTTAGGTTCAACCCTTTAGTGGAAAGATCACATTGACAAAATATCAAGCAAAATAAAACATGCCCTAGGTCTCAAGTACAAAATCAGACCTTATGTATTCAGTAAAACCCTACTCACATTGTACTGCATTCTAATATACCCACACATCATATATGGTGTTGAATTTTATTAATCTAAAAAATTTAAAAGTTTTGTTTTGAAATGTTTGAATAAACAATGCATGCAACAATTTCACTTATGGTTCAAAATAATAACTAATTCTCACAAATATATCATAAGATCAGGCACGCAGAATAACCTTTATGTTCCTCGTGTAAGAACAACCTTTTTACGGACTGAAGACTCAAGATTTGGAACAACTTACCCACACATATCAAAATGTGTGAATCATTTTTATCATTTTCCTCAAAGCTATTAGACTTCATATGAATTAAAATTAACCTTCATTAATATTTCACATTTAACAAGTATAATAAAAACCAAACAAACTTTTTAATATCTTAATATCATGTGAATGTAAACAAAAATTAGTATTAACAAAAAATCAATCTTAAAAAACCCTAAAAATCGTAAAAAATGTCAAAATCTTAATAAAAAAAAAGCACCCATTTCATTTAACTTTTATCACCTAATATCTGTTTTATCAACAAATAAAATATACACAAAACTAGTTAAGAATTATGAATGTATCTATATTGTATATAACATATAGGGATGGAAAACAGAAGAAGTTATCTCATATATTTTCCTTGTTTCTTTTCTTGAAGGTACATAATACCTATCAACAGCATAACACATAATGCTTAAACTTCATGCAAAAATGTATACATCTTTTTGTAACTCATTACTAGTAATAATACACTAATCGGCAATATTAACGACAAGTAATATCGTTTTTTTTACGGGAATAAAATTTAAGCAATAAATATTATAATTCATCTATATTATTAGTCAAATTTCTACCGTTATAATATTTAGTCTCTTCTTTTTCTTTGATTTGCATTTCAAAATAAAAAATATTAAACATGTATTTAAAATAAACAATTGATTTCAGTAATAACTAACAAAAGCTATAATGTTAGTCTTACAACCTGAATGTAATCGTATATCTACAAATATTATGATATTGTAATATTTTAATCTAATTTATATTTCTTTTATTTATGTTTTTTTTAACTAGGATACAATATGATCACAATCAAAATTAATTAGGTCTAAAGGTTTAAACCATTCCATATTTTTATATTTTTTTAAGCTGAAAGTTTTTCGTGATACAACTGAATATTCTTTTCTCCGATTGAGAATTTTCTTGTTTCAGAAAATCCATAAAACTTTTTGACACCGCGTCTTATCTCCCACAGGGCCACCTATCATTAGTGATGTTTACATTATTTTTGGAGCAGCCCTCTCACAAAATAATAATGTCAAATAAGAACTAGACAGTTATTTTTAGATGTTCCACATGTAAAATTATTATTATGTATTTTTTTACATGGAACTTTATTTTTTGTGAGAAATATATTTGATATATGATTGTATCTGAATGAAATACAAACAATCATCAAATTACGAACCAAACATGTTTGAAACTGCTGTTTCCAGTGGACAACTAAACTAAAAATAAATGTAGTTCAAAAAGATTTCTTGTCAACGAACTATGACTGTAATTTGAAGGTTTCGAGTTAACTATAAGTGTGATGTTAATGGTTGATGTATCTCAACTAATGGTATACAAAGATGTTGCTCCTACTCGAAAGAAAAGGTGTCTCATCTATGAGGACAGTGATGCTAGTGTACAAGATGCTGCCATTTCTGATGCCATGGACACAAACGTAGACTATAGTGCAGCAGAATCAGAATCAGAAGATATTGAGTTGAAAGATAAAGATGTCAAAAAAGGTCAATGGGTGAAGATAATTTATGAAGGAGAGTTTTAATTGGGAAGATAAGGGACAAGAAGAACAACCAAGTTCAAGTTTGATGTCTCGAAAAACCATTGTGTATTATTGTCCCTCGGCAGCAGTGCAATATTTTATAGTGTATTTTTGCATACAGATTTGAAACTTGAACTAAAGAAACATGGACACAAGTGGATGTATATATATTGAAACTTTTTTAAGTTTTTATGCACATTTTTTTAGGAAGTCTGTTATGAATTTTATTTTTGGTCTAAAAATATTTCATTATTTGGTTTACTTAAATTCTGTGAAGTAACATTCTGTTATCTTTCAGAGTATGTTTTTCAAAGTAGAAAAAAATTCTGTAACACTCTGCCTGTGAAAGCTACTTGTTTTGGGATAATTGTATTTAACTTTTTCCTGTCATGCATGAGATCTTTTGTTTTTCTGCCCAAAACTTTGACCAACCGGTTGGTGTTTTCAAAATTAAGTCTGGTCAGAAAAATCTAGACCTTCTCCATGAAATGAATTGGTTATTTGACATTCTCATTCTATTTATTTTGACTTATTTCTAAAATTAGAAGTTGAATTTCCAATATTTTATTGCTATATTATTATATACTGTATTTAGGTGAAAAAATACTGATAGTAATAATACTCCTGTATGTAATCCTGTAAATTCATGTTAATGTTGTGACAGGCCTGAAATATTTGAAATGTTTTCATGCTTCATATAATCTGAATATTAAGGTTAATATTTTAACTTGTCAAGCACAAAAAGAAGAAATATTCCTGTGGCACAGTTATCTGGCATGGTTTTCGAGGGGAACCCTAATCAAAGGTTATTACAAGGGACATGGCACGTTTCCCTGATCGCAACCTCCCAACGAGACACCATCAGCCAAACTTCCACCAGAAATTATTCAGCCACGTAATCTGAGATTACTTACTCCACCAGTTCGCTCTGATCAAATAAACAATGACAGACCTAGATGTGATATACGAATGCCGCCAAGGTTTAGTGACTAAGTTGTGGGGGATTGGAAGGATCGTTCACAAAAATAAATTTGATTCCTTATTTTGAATTCAAGCTGTTCCTTTTGTTGGTGAACATTACTTTGTCCTGTTTCGGACATTATTATTTTTGTTTTCACTTTCATATACTTATTTTTTAAGTGGGGGAATATGTTATACATTTCTATATTTCCATTTTAGGTAATTGAAAGTAATATTAAACAATAATACACTAATACACTACGAATCATCTCTGAATCTCCCCTCATTACATAAAATAAAATACTTGCAATTGGTTGTATACATTTTTTAAAATGTCTCCTCTGAAAAAGTCAGCGAATAAATGAAAAACAGTTGAGGAATCTAACGAACTTCTACAGTAAAATGTCGTATTACTATTACGTAATTTCCTATCAGTGAAATCGATAAAAAAAAGAGAAGCTCCTTTACGAGGGTACGCCGGCAAATATAGTGACAGATGACATAGATTAATCTTTCTTCATATTAGCAAGGTTTGACTGCAAGCAAACAGACATAACACGAAGAAATCCATCGCAAGTGTCGTTAAAAAGAGTCCTAGCTTGCACCAATAAAATCAAACAGTTGGACGATATCCAGGTGGAACCAGGTGTCTGGAACGGCAGCATTGACACCAGTAGAATTTATAACCATGAGGAGATCTCACAATTCATTAGATATGGGCATGGTAGAGCAGCACCTGAATAGCAAAGAATGTACAAAATGAAGAATGTGAAGTGTATCAATTTGTTTCATAAGATGGTCGGCTTGTGATCTGTCACGTCATTTTTAAAGGTGAGTTCATTAACAGATTTCGCACGATTAAATACTGGAAAATAATGTACGAGTACGCTATTAGAAATAAGCTGACAACAAGTAGAAATTCAATTTTTGCCTGAAGAAGTTGGTATCTTCAGTGTAAAAAAGATAAATAGAAAGCCCAAGTCCATGAAAGCATGGAGGGTCAAGAAATTCTAGAGAGAATCAAAGAATTGAACAAAGAAGAGGAAAATATCAAAGCTATGAAAGAACAGAGAAAGAGAAAGAGAACTGACAACATAGCTGTTTTTACTGATGTGCAAAACAATTCATCTGCGATAAATTTGGCAATGTAAGGCTGAAGGACTATGACAATGCACTCAATGTAAAGATGTGTTGAAAAACCCTCTAAATGTGGAAGAAAAAGTGCAAAGAAGGTTGTATTATTATGAAATCTGCTTTGAACAGCAATACAAAAGGAATATTGAGGTTATGCCATGTTTACATACTGACATTGAAAATGATGACTGAAACAAAACAAATTTTAAATATGTATGATTAGTTGGTTTTATTGTTGATAACAATATTGATTTTTATCCTATCTTTACATCTTTTCTTTTACTTTCAAGGCGACAAATGCCATTAAATTTAGACTTAAACTATTGTAAACAAGAGTAGTGGAGAGAGCTTATCTCCTCGTTCTAGTTTCTAGAAATTCTAATCCAGTCTTCGATTCAACTGATAAAAGATACTAATATAGTTTAGAATAAAATGTTAATGAAAGAAAGGCAGTGAATCCCAGTAAACTGCTGTTATGGATCATGAACAAGGTATTACTATTGAAACAATCATGTGTCAAAGGTAACAGAGATATGAATTAGTACCATTCAATAACAGTAAGATAATTAGACCAATGCACTGAACATCCACTAACTGTGATTAAGGAATATAACAAGTGGCCACGACATGTGGTAAATTAAGTATGTTCAAGAAGGATTAAATCAAATTCTGTTTCGATGATTAATATTACCCATTCCAAGAACTAATAATCCAAGTAAATGCCTCAAAAGTACTTTGAAAAGCTCTCATTTACTGGAGATATGTAGAACACATAACTCAGCATAAAACATAATATTCATTATCTTTGAAGACTAAGGATAAACGTTTAGGAACATATCTGAAGGAAATAGTAAGATGAATAAATCCAGGCAAAGAACGTCTACCAACTGTAATTAAGGAATAAAACGAGTGGCTAAAATGTGATAAAACCAGAGTTCAAGAAGGATTAAATTGAATTTCATTACAATGATGAATATAGCCTATTCCAAGAACTAATCGAAGTAAATGACTCTGAAGTGCCTCGAAAAATTCTCATTTAACTAGAGATATGTAGAACGTATAACTCAAACAAAAAAACGTAATATTCATAATCTTTGAAGAACAAGATAATCAACCAAATACATTTTAAATATCAGAAGGGTGAGGGATTAGGTGCTGTTTAAGATAAGAAAGGGGAGCAGACGGGGCAGGCAGAAATAGCTGGTTTCAAATGACCGGCGACAGACAACGGGTCCAACAAGAATACATGGAAGTCAATAACTGTCATGAGGTGAAATCAGGGTTTTATTTGTTTGATTGGCGAAAGCCTAATTTAAATTAAGTGTCTAACAGCAAAAATAATGGAGAACAAAACACGGAAAACAATTCAAAAATTCAACTCACTTATAAACCATACTATAAAAAAAAATTAAAACAAAAACAAATCTCCATAAAACATAATAAGAAAAAAAAGTTGAAGAAATATTTTCAAATCATCTGGACAACCACTGTGATTTTATTTAGAAAACCTTTGACGAGACAAAAACATGTAAATTATGAAAAATGATTCACTCATTTCTGTAAACATTGAGAGAAAATAGTATTTGGCATTTAGAATTGCATAGGGGGCATTCAAATGGTTCACTAAAAATTCCTGATTTTTGACCCCTCCCCCCCTTGTTTGTTCATGTATAACTTCTGTAAAAATCATGATGAAGTGATGATTTTTGGTACATAACTCAACATTTATGCCTAGTTTAAGAAAATTGAAAAAAAAAATTGGTAAATTTACGCTGGCATCAGCATTTTTTTGCAAATTTTTCAGAAAATTTTGACCAAAAAGTGACAAATTTTAAACACCTGTAACATATTTTCAGATGATCCAAATTTTGTGAATGACCCATCAAATGAAAGGTAATGGATAGTAGATACCCATTGAAAACACAGACACAAAAATAAATGAAAATTGACAATTTTCCAGAAAATTTGACCAAAAAGTGCCAAAAAAACTTTTGAAGAATAGGGTTAAGGAAATTTATTTTCGCCACAACTTAGTTTCACCGATTTTATTTAAAAAATGTTAATTAAATTTTTTTGGGTTCGCACATTTTTTTCCTAAAGAATTTTGCGGGAATTTGTTTCGCGGTAGCAAGAAATGGGATTGCAGATTGCAAGTTGTTGTTTTTTGTACGAAAAAGGGCAATAAGATAAAGAAATAAGAAAACCCAAAAATATTCACCAACCGATTTTCCCGGTTAGGAACTAAGAATTTTTATTCGCGGGAATTAGTTTTCGCGGATTTGGCATAAAGTCTCAGAAAACGCAAAGATTATCTCCTGCGAGAATTTATTCCCAATTAAACCATGTAAAAATATGTAAAAAAAGTTTTGACCATGTGATATACATAGTTTGATTATTGTAAGCCATACTAGAGTATGGTTTTAGTATGGTTCAAGTATTGTATGTAAAGATTTAATATTTTACTGTAGAAACAGAAAAGAGTGATGATAAGGTGCAAGATGATGGTAAGATGATTTTTATGTTTCAGTGGTTTTATTCTACGCGTATTCACTTAAAGAAAAAATTCATGATGGCGTTCTGTATTTACGACTCATGCAATGGTGCTTACAAACGAAATATATTTTTCTGTAAACGTACCAGTCTACTGCTCATTCACTTGTGGTGAAGCTTGTTTAAAGTGTTTAAATACTGCTGTATTTTCAAACAACAAGTTGTTTCATTTAGTAGATCTTCGCGTATTGTTGATGATCTTATGGATAGTAATTTTTTAGATTGTTTCGATGAAGTTTCATACTGCTCGACTATGAAACCATTTTGCAATACACACAAGGAGGAATTGGTCCAAAAGTGTCGTAAAACTTGCAATTTTTGTCGTAAGTATTTTGCATTTTAAAGACCTAGACATGGTTCCGCTGCCCGACCGAGGTGACTGGGTGGACAGAGGTCCCGCCCAGTATGAATCTATAAAAAGTCTATCTCTTTGAAATATTTTTTTATTATCCAAGAGTCTCCCCGCTAAATTATCTTAGATTGGATTCTCGACAAATTTTAAATTTTTTCGCTCACTTAAAAACTGTCTTTCTTTGAGGTGCCATAATTTCTGATCGGAATAAGTTGTAACTATAGTCCATTTCACCTCTGTTGGCAATTGAGACGACAATATCTCTCTTAAAAATAGAAAATAAGCTGAATTTTTCTTAATAAATTAGTTCTTACTTACCAAATAATATACTAACAGCCCACCAAGGTTCCAGTTTCTTGAAAGTTTCAGCTTAACAGCTTTTTATTTAAGGTTTGAGGCAAAATCCTCTGACCTCGAAACGAGAGATAAGGACTCGGTAGTTTACAGACAAAATTTATCCGAAGGAGTAAACAGAAAAAACAAATGAAATGATATTTTGGACTCAGTTGGTTGGATTTATTGGAACAACACATATTCTTTGGTCAAATAGTTTCTATTTTAACCAAGGTCGAATTTAAGGATCGCGGTGCTTAGGCTAGAAGAGAAAGCTCGGGTGTCCTCGTGAATCTTTTCAGGTGATTCTAGATGTTAAAACATATGGGTATAGTAGACCTATATAAAAAAAAGATAAGAGGGGCCTAACATAATGGCTGGAAGCGCGGGCAGACTATAGTACTGATTTTAACGCACAAATATGTAACCAACCATTTATCTACTCTAAAGGTTGTCGTTTCAATGTGTGGAAGACTTCTACTTGTAAACGATTCGAGACACATGGTTATTGCAGTGTCGATTCATATAAAGAAAAGTTAAAGTGGTTCTGTCATAAAACATGTGGACATTGTCGTAAGTTGACTTGTTATAAAATTACTATAACAAAAAAGATTTATTTTGTCCTACTTGATCATTTACTATAATTATTCTAAGGGAAAATATTGTTGTCAAGATATGACTCCCTTTCATAAATTTAGATAGTTTCCAAGATTATACGCCTTGTTGCTGCCTTATTTAAGCAGAGGCAGATTTAGGTTTCTCTCATATTCCCGGTTCGAATGAAATTTTTCTGGGCTTTTTCAAAAATCTTATCTGAAGAATCGCTATATCATCCAGAACCCTGCCCAAAAAGTATAATTTCTTTGCACTATTTCAGACATTTTGAGAAATCAAAATTTTAGAGTTTTCCAGAACGAAGATAATATAACTAATGGGTTCCCCAGATTCTTCCAGATTTTTCGATTTTACCAGAGTTTTTTTTTTAGAGTTTTATACAATTCTGAAACTCTGTATTATGTTATAGTAATTCGTAGTCGGCTTAAATACTACTTTTTGTACTTTTAACTTTAGGGGCACATTCACCACCTGCTTGTCAAATTCATCCAAAAGGATGTTGCTGGGACAAAGTCTCATTTGTCAGTAAAGGTTGTCCAGGTATGTAATAAGTTGCGTTTCTTCTATACAACGGTCTTTTTTAACTCCATATTAATCACCTCAATCTGTTAATTAATTGCATTTTGATGTTTAAGGAAAGAGTAAAAGAATTCTCTGGGTAAATACTAGGATTGGCTTAAAAGTTTTTTCTCTTTCTAAATAGAAAATATGAATAGCAAGAAATAAAATTTACAAACAAATTAGAATTTAATGGTTTAAAGGGTAAATCTTGAAGTTTATAGACAGTTTTTATTGTCTCGTTATTGCACTGATGTTGTTTACGACCAACTAGAAATGCGACCCAATAGAGTTCAAAGATTTTTTAGGTAAAATGTTATTTCAATTTTTAGTGTGTGAAGATAACTTCAGTGTTGGAAAGATCTGCAAGACCTTTAAAGACGTGTGTAACAACACGGGAAAACCTGGAAAGTTTATGAAGAAGAATTGTCCTGTCTCGTGCGGGCTTTGTGGTATGTATCTTATTAGTATCACCCCTAAGTTATCATTGCTGATATACTTACAATTTTGACGAAATTGACAATTTGGTCTTTAATTGTAAAGTTAAAGTTAATTTTTTATAGTGTTTATATACATCTTGAACCAACTCTTAATCAAATTCGAAATAACGATAGCTGAATATAGAAGTTTTGGAAACTTATGCCATTATGTTTGTCTAAAGCCGCGACCATCATTGAATACTAAAATAATGATTAATTGGGCTGGTGAGGTGGCAAAACTGGGATGAAATCAACAATGTCTGAGGAGGGGGCAAACGTTTTCACCCTATAAAAATAGACGTTTTAGAATACCATTTCGTTATAAAACAGGTAAAAAAACGTAGCTTATTGGTCAGAAGCTCAATTTTCTCTTAATTTTCGATTTCTTTTCGAAAATTTGATCTGATTATCTCGTCATATGACACCAATTTTCTAATGAAACAGACATAATTCATATCTAGAGAACTAAATGATTTGATTTACACTCATTCGCTATAGAAAATTCAGTGTCTCACATCAACTATACTAATCAGACCACTAGAAATGGCTGAAATGGTTTATTTGTTTACAAAAAACCTGAAATGCTTTCATTATCTTTTTATTAGATCCACAAACAGAATGCATGAATTACCATGAGGGACATCCATGCCAGACATACAAACAAATAGGTAAATGAACAGTAATAATATTACTAATATTACTAATATAAGAGGTCAAATTTTATTGGCTCATTGATGTAACTTTTAGATCGTATGAAAAACAATTCGAAATATTGTAGTATATGAGTTGGGTCTAGCACGGAAGTACCATACTTCAATCATATTTTTAGGTCCATATTTCAAAAGTCTGTCGATCGCCCCGGGGGTATTGTGTAGCAACAGGTTATAAAATGCATGATTTCTGTTATTCAGACCATTATCGCAAATATATTGGGATTTTAACATGCAGTTTTTTGCAAATTCTTCATATATTTTCTGGCCGGAAAAGGCCGAAAAAATGCATCTTTTCAAAAGAATCAGAAAATTTGATGTAAATTTGATGTAAATTTGTAGTAAATAAAATCTATTACAGTTACATTCCTCCTGTCCTTCCCCTACCCCCTCAATTCCGGTTTTTCCGGATACTGAAAGTGGCCAAAAAATATGCCTTTTGACAAAAAATACCCAGAAAAATCGATAAAACTGGACAAAAAGTTTCATCATACATATTCATACATATATTAGTTGTGTGAGTGCATAAATGAACGCCTCCCGTCTTCCTCTACTCCCCCAGTCACCTCTTCCCCTTACACACACCCCTTCGGTGAATGGGGTGAAAAGCAAGATGCTCAAATCATGGGTTAGAAGATTCTGATGTTGCAATTGTCTCAAATGTATAAAAAAATATTAAAACAATAACGATTCTGAAAAGAAGTTATATACGAGCATGGTCTTCTCTATACATGGCCGGATATCTTGAGTAGTAGTGTCAGGGATTAAAATAGCCCGCATTGCCACTTATGACGTCATCAGCGCGTAACTCGAAAAGGGGCGGGGCAGTGATATATAGGTGTGAATAGTCGGAAGCCAAAATAATCCCTATTGACACCTATGACGTCATCAG
>JAUKPT010004492.1:0-11082 GCA_032273505.1 Nanomia bijuga
AGACTCAATATAACACCTAATTTTACACACACACACACACACACACACACACACACACACACACACACACACACGTCGAAAAATGTCATCAAGGTTCTACATTAATATTTCATGAGGGATTATTAATGTCACTCTATTTATAACTTCGCGATATATTATATATAGAGATCGCGTCAAATACTTTTTCAACATTTTATATCAAGTTCCGATTGACTTATTCCGATATTCATATATCCATAAATCTTTATACATAAAGTGTAAATTTTTAACGTTGATCAAGGTTCAAATAGAAATCATAAGGATTGTAAAATTATTTGTTGAAATTTCGAAGATGTCAAAGTCATTAATGAAGATCTATTCATGGGAAAAGGAAGTTAAGTTAGTATTTTAGTCACAAATTAAGGAATTTAATTATAAATGGTCCTTTTTCTTGCATTGTCGCTCTAAGAAAACTTTTCAACAATACAGTTCAAATGAATCAGAAAAATACACCAACAGTACGAAGTTAACTTTGTAACATTTTTTGCTCCTCTTTTTAATTTTATAGAAGAGAAAAGGTGAACAACCCCATAAGATACCACCTTCCTTAATCAACCACCCTAATTTACCTGTAACAAAATCAGTCCAAGATATTTTATAAAATCTAACCAGTACTTCACTATATCTGTTTAGTACAAATAATTCATGTAAAAAGTAACCAATTACCATATCAACAAAATATTTTCAGCTAATTTCCAACTTATTATCATAAAACGTCATCATTCATAAATATCCATTACATTAACTTGATATAATTTCTTTGGTTTCTTTATGATAAAAACTATGAAAATGAAAATCTACCCCTTCCCCAAGTACAACCAATAAAAAAGTTGTATACGTGAAAGCAAAAGAAAATTGAAGAAATCTTACCTTTGTGACCCCCTTGAAGTGCAAGCTTTGCGTAATCCGATTCATAATCTCTGTGTGCCTTGAGATGTGGATCGGTATATTCACCACTCAACCCGGGAGCAATTCCAAGATCGGGAGTCCCATTTCCATTTGTACCATTTGTACCATTTGTACCGTTCATGTTTTCAGTAGACATACTGCTAAACCAATCTACAAGTTGGAATAATAATATTAACTCTCTGTTTTATACAAGTTCGAAATTATATTATAAACCAAATGCAAGAGTAAAAAAGAAAAATTATCGGTAAAAAAAAGAAGAATTGTGAAGACCTAGCAACTAATACATATGAGTAGAAAATTTAATCAAAACAGCAAGCAAGAGAAACGTAAATAAATAAATAATAAAATAAGCAAATAAATAGCAGCAGCAAAAACAACAAGAACAGCATCAGCACGGCCTCTCTACTTCCTTATGTTCAAGCTACTGAGTTCTTCGAACAAGAAGAAAACATAACAAAACAAAAAGATATAATGAAAAGATAACAAACAAATGCAGCGTACGAATCAATAATGAAATCAATTGGTAGATTGATAAATTCATCAATCATAGAGGGTTTTGTAACTTGAATGCTGATACTACACGCCGTCAACGTTACAACCAAATGTCACTTCGAAATTGAAGTGTCATTGTCTTCTGCATCGATTGAGGGGTATATTTTGAGCATACACATAGAGAAAAAAGAGAGGTATCAGCCTCAACAAATATTGCTCAATGTTGAATTGTTTTTTTAGGGACATAAAAAATTTATAAGGATTTCTTAGTATATGATACATATAATTAACGAATAAATTGGAAAATAACATAAAAGGATGAAGTATAATCCCTCCACCTACACAAAAATTCTCAACAATTCTCCTCCCTATATTTCTCAAAAACAACAAAAACAAATAGTAGACACATGACCATAACTTATTCGCCCATAAAGTTCTCAATCGAAAACCAGTAAAATAAAAACCTTAACTTTAAGCAGATTTTTTAGGCGACAGTAACAGACACAGTAAGCATCTTAAATGCAATTTCTTTTGAGAAAGGATGAACATTGCATTAAAAGTCATAACATGATTAAAAGTTTGGTTAGTAGAACGAAAGAAAAGTTTTGATGACGGGTTCAGAATCTGTCTCAAAATATAAGCATATAACCATTTCATTGGTTGAAAATTACGCTATAAAGAATTTGCTTGGTTCACTCTAATGTGTCACCATGAACTTGATTTTGAACTATAATTCAAATCGTGACATTTTTGAGGTAACCAATCAGATTCTTTATTATGTTTTTTCAACCAATTGAGAAACAAACTAAGTCATATTTCGATACAGTTATTTGTAAAATAAAATATAAAAAAATCAGTCATGAATTCAACCTCTTTTCTTTAAACTAATGACCACAAAGCTCAAGTTTCTTTGCAAAAACCTCCCCCATAAATCAAAATATTATCAAACCCTTGAACATCAGATTCCATTTTCATTTTCATATAGGAATTACGTTGCACACACAAAGCAATACAAACAAACTTAACTGGACCATCTATTTTTCTCTTAAAAGTGAAGATATTTTCTCAGTTATTTCATGCTAGTTGCATAGTGAAATCATTAATAGTCACAGAAAAATGCACTCATACATAAAACAAAAATGCTCATACAAAATGCATTTTTAACTGAACTACTGCAAATTTCTCTTCATTTTACTTGAATCCTTTTTCTTGTCTTCGTGAACATTCCACGATCAGAAAATATTCTTAACAACTTCCCTAAATCGAACAAGGAAACAAGGAAGTTAAAAAAAGTTATAATATTCAACACGAGAATTCGCGACATCTAACTTTCAAACGATGTCCGTAGTATATTGAAAAATAAAATATTTTCAGTCCGGTAAAAGGGAAGTTAGCTGAGATTATTCAGATAATAACATAAATACTTAATTAAAGTTCGTTAACAATCCAGAAAGTCAAAGAAACGATCATAACTCATGACATAAACGTCACACCAAATAAAAATCGAAAACTTTATCCATCTTTTGCACACGAATACATTGTTTCAGTAAGAAAAACAATAAAAACAAAATTGAAGAGTTATAGCAAAACATTTATCCCCGCACAAAGAATACATTAATACTTATAATTAATCTATTGAGCGTTCTCACTAAATTCTTCTTCAAATAAATCAGTAAGTGAGACTGTTTTTCCTCACATACTAAAAACTCGATGAGAAGAAAAACACTGACAGTATCAAGTAACATGACAAGGTTAGCAGTCTTCGAACTCACCCTTCTTGTAATGTAAACTCACACCTCTGCTATGAGTACTTTTGTGATCACATATCACGACTGATTGTATTACACACACACTCAACAAGAGTTGTTTAAACAATACACACATACACAGACTGTCGAACAAAACATCCAGCTCACATCGTCCTTCGACAAAATATTTGTTTTTCAATAATAAGAGAAACATTGGGCGCCGACTAGAAAAGTTTAATTGTCCAATTTTCATGTAACTAAAAATCTGGCAGAAACATTGTTTTTCAATAAGAATTTCATTAAAAGCACACACGAGAAAATGCCAACATTTTCATTTTCATTTCCATTTTCATTTCTATATTAAGTTGATTTGAATAATTCAAAATAATAATTGGACTAAATTTCATGTACGATAAAATATGATCGATCACGATCTCTGTCTTCATAATATTCAGTGTCAGTCCAAACGTAAGAAGCACTCGCCAAAACGATTCAACAAATTATACAAACAACAAGAAGATGTTGAATGTCTTCCTTCCCTCAAGTACTTGATACAATTCACACGAACCCAAACGAATAGAACACAACAAATCTTGTATAAGACCAAGTGAAGAATATACATTCTAAAAACAAGATTACTCATTAAGATTACTTCGCTATTTACGTACAGGTTCAAAAGTATCGTCCTAAATTAACTCTAGTTATAAAACAACCTTGAATTTGTTTAGGACTATACTTTGATATAGTGATACAATGAGCATTACATAAACTAAACAAAAGCTAAACAAACAAGACAGTTATTATAGTCTCAAAAGTGCGGCAAATAAACCCGTTTCATTGGTCGGAAATTACATAATTAAGTATCTGATTGGTTTACTTGGAAATGTTTTTGAAATTTTGAGATTTAAAAAACTATAGAATAGTCCGATTTTGAATTGAACCAATCAGATTCTCGATGATATAATTTTCAACCACTAAAATGGCAAAACTAGATAAACAAGACAGTTATGATAGTAAACAAACACACGTAAACGAGTTGAAAGGAAAGATCTCTCACACGATAACATACTTCGTCTTACCACCGAAATGACGAGAGAGAAGGTCAGATTCATGAAAACAGATTGGCTGATAGCAAGAGCAGATAAACTCATTAAATATTGATAGTTTTAAGAACTGATTAAAACAACAGTAAAATGTTATTTGAACAAGAGTTAAAAAATAAAGTTGTTTTCAGTTTATTTATTACCACTACTGAGATGAAATTATTCATCGTAAAAGTTCAATTTCCTTTCTCTCACGGCTTTAACGAAGAAATGGATTATCATGGATGGAACAGTTAATCCATTATTTGGCAAGAGTACAATGAATATCTGAACGAAGACATTATTAAATGGTTTCCTAAAGAAAGCAAAGAATACCCGTGTATCTAGAAGTAGATTAGATAGACAAGTATAAATACCAAAAAATATAAGTACTAAATTCAACGAAGACAAAGAACAACTTTATAAATGAAGGAAAAATTATTTTGCAGAATAAGATATACAAGAAACATAAACAACAAGCGAATGACGTTATTGTCTTGAAGACCGACAAATTATGAAAGACTAAAGAGGAAGACATTAAATATTTTCATACCTGTTGCAAAATTAAATTAACAATCGTCACAGAAAAAAAAACTCGTCTATTGCTATTAAACACGCATATGAAAATATTAATACCAAACCATCAATTGAGAAGAACTAGTCATAATTAACTCATAAACAATACTTGATAAGTTTAAGCTATTTAACGCGTTTCTACTAATAGAAAAAACCGCAATGAAAAAGTAATCAAGTAATACTTAAGTAATATAAATCGATATAAAGTAACTAAATTCATATATAAGATTATGAGATTAACATAGCTTCAGAACTGCTCTGAAGAGTTAACGATATGATGGGAAAACGTAGATATATATCAACATAAAAGTACTTAAACTTGACAAACAGTGGAAACAATAGTTCGAAGCTTAATTCTTTAGTTTTGACAATAAAAAATCGTCGCCTTTTGAACCCCGAAAAGTGAATAGATTCTCTTTTGATATGCAATGCCTTTCACACCAGCTAGCTGTTCGAGGAATGTTGATATTATCAAATGGTGAACAATAAAGTATCCTCGACCTCTATCAAGTCAATTATGAAGCGTTAGGAAAGTGAATATAAGACTCGAATAGGTCAGCGGAAACGTTTAGTGATTTGATGATTTGATTTTTGACACTGTTTAAAAACGATGACGGTCAAAGAACTGTGCACATCTGTTCGACATCTAGAACCAGCGTTAGTTGTAGCCACCTGATTCAAAATAATAGTCTGTTATTGATATGAATATGAATCCCAGAAGATAATAATTTATATACGATGAAGTCTTAAAACGTGTTCTTTTAAAGCAAGTTTTTTTTTGCATGGGCTTTTCCCTCAAAATTATTAGGGATTGTTTACAATTTATAGGTAAATTTGGCGTTTGATTGTTTGAATGACATCAAGAACCTGATTAACTTAGTAAGAAAGGTTGTTTGCATTTTGAGTGTTAGCAAATCATCAAATGATGACTCCTTGAAAATGTCTGAATAGATGTTTTTTAAAACGTAGAAATCAAGAAATCAGTCAATGTAATTTCATCGATCCTAAGGAAGTCTGCCTTTAGTTTTCAACAGAATTCCTGCAAATATTCGTCGGGCAGACTTAATAGCGTCTTCTGTTTCAGAGCTGGGAGAGTATCAAAGATACTAGCCATTAAATGGCTAGCCTAAGCCTAACTTCCCATTTTTAAAAACCATCTTTGATCGATAGAACTTCTTTTAGAAGCTTCTTTCAACGCAAATAAGATTAATTATCAAAATCAAAATATCACTATAGCATACTATATACATAATCTAACATAACAATAATCTTAATTTCCTATGTCCATACTACTTCCGAACCTGAATCACATTTACTTCTTGTTCTCTTACTCAATCAGAGCTAATGCTGGGTCACAATCAGATGGTATTCTACACCCTCTCTATAGACCCCTCTTATAGGGTGTAACTTCATTTACATGTAACTCCAAAGGAGGGTGGTGTTATTTTCCGTTTCATAGAACATTCATTAACACTGCTAATACGAAAAACAAGTCAGAATGAACTCTTGAAACAGTTTTAATGTTTAGATGGTTTAGCCCTTTACGTGTACATCATACTCATACGTGACAGTTCATCAATATTTAGTTGTAACATAATCAAATATATTTGAAGTTGGTTACTCGTGATTTATAGAGATAAAAATCGTAATTCACTGATTTATGTGTAGGTGAAATTAATTAATCATGTAAATGAGGATTATGTAAAAGCAGAAAAATGTGGAAAACAATAAACACGACTCTTAAAAAGAAGTGGAGGGGTGATCGGGAGAGTATCGTGTAACCTGGAACAGGAACAGGAACAGGTTTGATGTTAGACTAAAAGTCGTACACTCCTCCAAAAAGCAAGAGGAAGGATCAGGAGAGTTTGCAAACTCTGTAATGTGAGATAGTTTTGATATACTATAAGCACAGACTAATCAAATATATACATTATATATCTAAGTAGTCCCTACTAAAAGGCGGAGACAATATTAGTTGGTTCGTGATTGGCATGATCTGAAATGATATGAATAAGGCTTTAAAATAGTTGACCTAACACGAGAAAAAAATAGACCGAACCAAAATTTCGTAGTGGACACAATACATTACATGAGATGAGTAGAAACTGAAACCAATTAGAGTAACCCATTGCCCATGGAGAGGATAAGACTTAATAAATCCTATAATTTAAAAAAATATCATATTCATCAGAAATCTTGCACTCACTCACCATTGTCCCTAACAAACATAAGTCAGCTATAAAAATGCAGATAAATCTCATCAATGGTAAAACGAGGAACAAAATCGTAACATGTATCCAATTAACAGAACAATGAGGCACCAAGAAGACTAACCCTACTACAGACACTACACGTACAAATAACAAAGAACAATATATCCCACCTGAATACCACATCCTTGTATGTGCATCAATACGAGGCATCTTCCTTAATCGAATCCCCTTAAGCACCAACCCTTTAGAAAATATATTTCCTGAAAACGTCTGAGTTGAAAACCACACAGGATGGTATGTATGAAGAATAGTACGTCAATGAAATCAATGTTCAATTACTACATGGATGTATGTATGTATAGTTTGAGTGCTGAGAGACAGCTAACCGAATACGAAACGCCTGTTTGAACTCACCTTCATTATGTTTATGAAACGCCAGTTCACACTTCAAATCGTACGTCAACGAACAACACACGCGATTCAACGAAACGACGTTGGAACTAACACGATGCCTTGTAAGGTAAACAACACAATTAAACATGTATACAAATTAAGCCTTCACACACTCAGTATTGTAATTGAATTAAATGCCTGTTAAGATGAACTGATGAAGAAGAAGGTTTAAGAAGAAAATTTCGTTTGTTATAAACATCGTTTATTCATGTTCACAAGTGTCGAACAAAAAGCATTTAATGACAGTTGAAAACGTTGAATGATTTTTCTGAACAAAAATGAGAGAGAAATTGTTTATTTTGTTCTCTGTGTTGGTACGTTTTTGAACATTTCAATTAAAGACTTCGATTTAACAGCCAACGAGTAACTTGTTAATAGTTTCAAGCTAGACACAAAAATTTCATAAACTAATTAGCGTTAATAATTTAAAACAGCCAAATTAAATTAGTCTGAGGAGATAATTGCTAATTATTGCAATAAGCTAATCAAAAATTGCAACCAGACAATTGATCTATATTAACTCTACAAAAAATACAGCAAAAACATAACAGGCCTATAGACTTCAGACCAGAAAAAGAAAAAAGAAAAAAGAAAACATGGAACTGTGCCACAAAATCAGAAGGCAAGACAATAATACCTAGCTGAAGCCTTATTCCTTTTATATGGACCATCGATGATGAAGAAAAAACCAGTAAATCTCATACACCAAGCAATTGACGATTGAATTCATCAAAAGAAAAAAATCCAGGTAGTCCTATTTGTACCTGTTTGTACGCAGTATTGACGATTGACTTGATACAATTATTCCGCAAAATTTTCATACAACAATCGAAATACACGCATTTGTTTTTGCTCAGCTTGTGGTATAAGCATACTCCCAACTGACAATTAAAGTGATATCATACATTTTTTATTTAATGAATCGTAATTAAGTATTATAATCCTAACCACTAGATGAAGATCGTTGAAAACCACAATGGTGTGGGCCCGCCAATGGGATGCATTGCCGAACGAAATGTTCAATTCACGTTCTATAAGACACACATCAAAATAAGGAGATAGCGATTAAAGAAGGTTTAAAGGACAAGCGATCAAAGTTTGACGTAAACAAGATACTCTAAGAAGGTATTCTTTTATCCCGGACCTTGATGATAATCAATTTCGGTTTATCCTACCGTGTATTGTACGTAACAATAATAAATACATCAGATAGGTATAAAAGTTTCGTGATGAGTATACATGATTATAATCAACATTAAGCTCTTCAAGATCCAAAAAAGACGGATAAATCAGTAGCTAAGCTTAAATATTTTGATGTTTAATTCGTATAACCTTTGATGATAAGTCAAAATCCGTTGTAAACCAGTCAACACTTGGATGCAAACACGTGAAGGAATGACTACACATAAAGCAATTTAATGATGAGAGATATAGAAAAGTACGACAAAAACAAATCTAATAATAACCAACAAAGAAATAAAAAACAAAATTTGAAAACATGAGAAAACATGTTCGAACTCCTTACAAATTACCTCCTTTAACTTTGCGAATTTCACATCGAGTAACGCCACTACATCACTAAAGGAGTAATCGAGACACGTCACAGAAACAGTTGAGAAAAAACATAAATAATTCATAAAATCACCAAGAGTTCGACAACAGCAGGCATCTTGCATCATGTCCTATTGTTTTCTAGGTGATATGCTCAATTCGTCGTTTTAAACCTTACTATAACTTGGAGCTTTTGCGATGCTGTTATTCTCCCCTGGACTCACTGTGTTCGAAATGAAAGAACTTGTCCTGCAGTAAAAGAGATGAAGGAGAGCATCTCGCTTCAAAACCACAAACCCGATAACAAAAAGCAGAGGGAAACTGTTGCTATCACATGATATTAACATAAGACAAGTTATATGTAATGCAACGTTAAAAATTTCAATTCATCCCAGGAAACAATAGGATGGGTTGAAGGGCTAATCACAAACCAGGAGTCTCGTACACTAACACAGAAATTGATTTTTCATAGTAATATTGAAATATCGTACAATTTTTCTGGCAAGTAATTCACCCCACGGGACAGGTAAAAAGAGTTCGAGTGTTAAGATAACTGGGTTTAACCACAGTATCATGTTTCCAAGGTTTTCAAACCTCATAAATCCGATTACATATACCTCACTAGAACATCATCCAATTTGTCATAGTTATACAATTATGACTCTACTCTCATAAAATGCAATATCTTGATAGATAAAAGTAAAAAGACTAACAAAAGAACAAGTCTTACCTTGACGCATCGTGCTTTATTAATATCACCAAAACAATAACTTAATTGAAAACGAAAATAATTCTCCTCTAAGAGAATAACTAAACAAAGGTCAATCTAATTGCACCTTTCCAAATATTTCGTCTTGCACGTACGCTATCGGATTCTCAAAGATAAACCTGCTTCCTATGTTCCTTTGGATATCTTAACTTCACTTCTACTACAAAGTATCATGCGATAGAAACTTCACTATACACCTTTCATCCAACAAACCAGACTTGACTGTTCAAAAGAAAAAATTATATACAAATAATAATAAAAAAAACCGGAACACAATATTCCTGTCTTTTAATCAAGTTGTATCATCTGGACACTGAATGGCCCGCCACATATTTGCCTTATATTCATGTTTGTGGTTGAGATCAGTCATAAGATATTATAACAAACAATCTCGCTCATTAACAATATTATGTACATTCATGACATAGTGGGCATAGAAACTCATTTGATGAAGAGAAGAATACGCAAACAATGTAACATCAACACGATCGATTCATACACAATCAAAAGATGTCATCAAAAGGGCAGATTTCAAAGCAGCAGAAAGCTAGCTCATTAAACAATCCATTAAATCAACAATTAAAAACATTTATGATGTATCCATAGTGACTGTCGGGGTTATTAAAGAAAACAAGCTTCTATCCAATTCAACTTTGGACTGAATACTAAATGTCTTTAAGGAAACCTTTCATGAAGAATCGATATGAAGGAAAATACGGAATCGATTTGCTAAGGATAATATAAAGAAGAAAATAATCATACACGAAATGATACTAGGATTCAAGAAATGCAATCTTGATAAATCTAATTCAACACCAAAATTAGCTTTAACAATAAGATGAAAAACCACTAAGAGAACATAAAAGAACAAATCAAAAAACCAAAAAAAGTTGGTAACAATTCAAAAAATTTAATCTAAATATAATCTATATTATAATAATATAGTTAGGAGTTTAAGTCCAATAGCAGTAAAAAGTCCGTCTCATTCCCCTATATATAATACAAAATGGGGATATTTTCCAGCCTTTTTACACTCTGAATGATCATGATGATTTCCCAGCCATTCTAACTACTTTTTTCAATGATTGAAATTTTTGTTTCGCTGGTAAGTGAACAAATAGAATGAAATTTTAGAAACGAAATGAGTAAACCTTTCCAGCCTTTCCAGTTCTGTCTAAGCAACAAATGGAGAAAATAACAATCAGATGCGTATTAAAAGGGATCAACCTTCGATTTTCAATTTATGATAA
>JAUKPT010004493.1:0-11080 GCA_032273505.1 Nanomia bijuga
TGAAGAAGAGCAATATTATTTTTCACTTGTGTCTTGACTCAATACTGATAATCGGGGGGAGGCTAAAATAAACGGGGGGGTCTTGCAAAGAGGCAACAACTTTAACAATCGGGCCCCCCCGATTAATAAGCACTTAAGAGTATCGTTATAAATCGTCTAAATTATGTTATAGAGAGATGATAATTTACTTTCATTTTCATAATCTAGAAGAAGGAAAACAACGAAAAGAAAAGAAAGAAATATAGAAAACAGAGTCCTTTGCTTTCACGCAAGTTAACAGTTCTTAAAGCCTTTAATGCTACTAGCCTAAAGTTGAGCTAGGCTGACAGGCCGTTACAGTTAGGAACTGTGTCTTGTTTTTATCAAGAACGAAGGCCGCAATCAGAATTTTTCTACTATGTTCATCGGATAAAAATTGACGCTTTTGGCGCATTATGGTATACAAAGTGTTTCACTATTTTTGAAATATATTCGTTTTGACCAAGAGGTGCTCCAAAAAATCTAAAACAGAAAACTATATGTAAACTTACCGAAGAAAAAAATGATGCCTCAATGCAAATAGTTCGATCTACTCAGAACTAAAAAAAATTGTCAGTGAACGCCTGTTTTCCGTTTCAACATAAAAATATGTTTATGAATAATTATGAATATTTATGAATTCATGAATATTTATGTTTATGAATATTTTAGTATATAATATTTTATGATAACAGGGCAACCTGGAAAATACGATTTTTTATAAAATGACATAGGCAAATTTACCCTTTTATTTTATCATAAAAAACCTTACTGGTTGATTTCAAAATGTAATTTGATATTATATTAACTAAAACTCATGATAAAATCCCTAAATGAACCAATCAAAATCTTCAAGATGTTAACCATTGAAATGAAAGATTTACCAATCATTTTCAGAGAAACCCCATGTTGGTGTTTTTTATTATTTCTACATGGAACATCTGGTTTCAGCAACAGAGGAGGAGATACCTGTGTTCGATTCGTTTTTACCATTTTTACCAGCTGCCTGCGACAATTTTGGTTCTTCTGGATTCTCTCCCGTCCCGCCATCTTTATCCGGCGGGTTTTCGCTCTCCATCTGTTAGGAACAGCCCTTTTCTTTCGGATTTTCCGGCTTTTTTCGGTTTTCATCAGTGGTCGGTGCTATGCTTTTCTTCCCAGGAAATATTTCGACGAATATTTCCTTTAGAATGGACGAATTTGAAAATGGGCATTAATTCTTTGAATCGATTTTTAAGTCAATTGTATAAACGAGAATAGTGTTGTTGTGATTAAACTCGAGCTGTAACTTGTAGTGGAAAAATTACTGCTAACGATACTTTACTTCAATAACAATACTGCTAACGATTAAGTTGTTGTCAAGGTCGGATGTGTTTATTTGGATACGAAATAAAATACGTTCGTTAGAATTGAACCTCAAGATGTCGCTGAAACTTGCTTATTTTCGTATATAATGTTTCTGGATATGCTGGCAACACATTAATGCTACTGTCCTACTGTTTAGTGGTATTGTTGGTGAATTTTGAAGGTTTCTACGTGTTTTAATAAATATATTTAACACTCAGAAACGATCTGTGTGTATAATACAAATATCAAAAGAATTTCAACAATTCGATAATAGATCTCCAACGCAGATATGCCAATTACGCTCGAGGAGTACAATACAAATAATGCACCAGCAAGAAAGAAAGTAAAGCGTGATGACTTGATCAATTTTTGAATACTGACGTGGCTAATGTGGCGTCAATTAAAGGTATTATACGTGAATAGTTACACAATAGATTTGAGACAATCAAAAACGAAATCACGAACTCATATAGAGCTAAATATGATGAAATAGCTACTGAACGTGATAACCTACAAAATGAATTAAATACTATTAAGAAAGTTTTGTCGCAACATCAATAAACTCATGAAAAGAATCGATCTGATAGTACAAAGCATAATATATTTATATCGGGTATACCAACTACGATAATGAATAATGGCACAGAGATCACTGACCACAAAGTTATTATTAAACAAATACTAAGTATTCCTAATCCCAAAATAACTGAAGATTCCTACCGAAATTTAAAAAACTTCGAATCTAGAGAAGGCCTTGATAAACACTCAACAAAGATTAAGGTCAACGACTTGGAGACAAAATCAAAAATATTCAAAGGATGTGTTAATTTTGAACAACTTCGTAATGATCATATGTATAAAAAGGTTTTTATCAAAAACGATGAATCTTCGCTCACACGAAAAGAATATGATAGACTATTTGCAAAGATGCGAGATCTACGTGCGGACGAAGACGATGATGACCCCGAAAACTCTTACAAAATCAAATCAAAAAAATTTTATTAAAATGATGAAGTGATTGATGAGTTTAACTCCAGAAAATACAGAAAATACAAAAACCCTAAACATTTTATGGTGGAATGTGAATCGACGTCTTATTACAATTTCATCCAATACTTGGCCAATTCAATCCACCGACCCCGACATCATTTTTGCATTAGAAGTATCAGTCGGTTTTGATGTTTTACCTACCATCCAAATCTACAAAATCATAGCTGATGAGAAAAATCGATAATCCAATCATGGAGGTATTTCAGTTTATATCCGAAATGACTTATCTTCTCATGTATTTGATATAACCCTGAACTGTTGTTTCATATCATTTCGTCTTGATTTTATTCCTTGTTTCCTTTTTATTGGTACTTATATACAACCTGAAAACTCAAAATATTTTAGTATGGATATGACCTGAGTGATCTATCGTTATCGGCTCAAGAAAGAAAGCTCATACCGGTCTTGGGTGGTGACTTGAACTGTAGATATGGCGACCTTAATTTATTATTTGGAAAATACCAAATTTGTTATAACGAGAATGTGGATTCTATTAGTAACCATCACGGTCGATCATTCGGGTGTGACTTGTGCAACGCAGGCGGGCTGTTTCCACTGAATCGTTTACGCTATAGAAATAAATTATTTCAAGGAGATTCCACTTACATAAAAAATGAAAAGAATTCACAGATAGATTATGTTTATACAAGTAAAGAGGGACTACCGTACATTCATAAAGATTCATAAAGATAATTGGCATGTTTTGGATCATCAACCTATTACCCTTTCTATTAAGGCATCATCTAAAGTTAACTCTGCCAACCTATTAAGACGAGCGAGAGATACTATCTGATATACTATCTGATCTACAAAATGAAGATATTAATATAGCTGTTTCTACCCTAGATAGATATCGAAATATCGAAAATCAAACCGAATGTTGGTAGAAGCAAACGCACAAAAACTCTGATGGAAAGAACTAATAAAGCGTTCACTAATTACAACAACTGCTTAGCTAATGAATCCACTGAAGACAAAACAGTTGCTTAATCTCGTTATCAAGCTGCAAGAGACGCCATAAGTAAAAACGTTTATATCAGTGAGCACAAAAGATGGCTAGCATGCATACGTGAAGGTGACCCAAAGATCTTATGAATGAAAATTGATTGGAAAGGGGAAATCTCCAAAAATAACCTCCAAAGTCCAATAACATAAGAACTTGCTATATACTTTGAAAACCTGTATGGTCCAAGAAATCCTGACGAGTTATCGATTATAAAGACACTTGAGTCACCTGTCTCTGTTACATGTCTCGACATGCCCGTTACACATGATGTTTTAAGAATGTATTTTTCTGTCAATAAAATATACATACATAAATACATATTATTTGCCGATTTACATTATTTCATTTGCCGATTTAGTGTTTATTACTTGCCAATTAGTGCTTATTATTTGCCGATTTAGTTCTCATTATTCGTTGATTTAGTGTTGAATATTTGCCGATTTATTGCATATTATTTGCCGATTTTGTTTATATTATTTAGCGATGCAGTTCTTATTACTTGCCTATTTTGTGCTTATCATTCACAGATTTAGATTTTGTTACTTGCCAATTAATATTATTTGCCGATTTTCTGATTTAGTTCTCATCATTCGTTGATTTAGTGCATATTATTTGCCATTTCAGTTCTTCTTGTTTACCGATTTAGTTTACTATTTACCAATTTATAATTTGCAGATTTAGTTGATATCATTTGCCAACTTAGTGCTTATTATTTGCCAATTAAATGTGTATTATTTGCCGATTCAGTGCTTAATATTTGCCGATTTAGTGCATCATTCAATGATTCAGTTCTTATCATTTGCTGATTTAGTATTTATCATTTGCCGATTTAGTTCTTAATATTTTTCGATCTGGTGCTTAATATTCATAAAGTTGCTGGAATAGACTTAATAGGTGATGCTTTTAATTTGTTTAGGTCTCCTATTTTTATACGACGGCAGATTGTTTTTTTACACTTAAAGGAAATTTTGATCTAAGACCATGAATTTTTCTCATATTTTTTATTGGCGGTCAACATAGTTATTATATTTGAGCATCTTTGATGTGTTCGAGAAGAAGCATTTGAAACATACATCGCATTTCGCCTTTGTGA
Source organism: Nanomia bijuga (assembly GCA_032273505.1). Lineage (NCBI taxonomy): Eukaryota > Metazoa > Cnidaria > Hydrozoa > Siphonophorae > Agalmatidae > Nanomia > Nanomia bijuga. The sequence goes on from JAUKPT010004493.1 coordinate 4,515, forward strand.
CCACACAGGTCATTGTCAAAGAGATAAGTTATGAAAAACGAGGTTCTTAAGTATTTGAAAAAAAGCAAGGGACAGAAAGAAACCCAGAAAACACAACGAAAATTACGGTAAATGTGATTTCAGTGTGACTAGACCAAACCAACTTCAGGGATCATCTCAAAACTTTGTATAATTTTGACTATTGATGAGTTGAATATTACATCATGAAGGTTTTAATGTTTTAAGGTTTTAATGTCACAATTTGTTGTTTTCTTAAAGTCAAAAATGATGATATCATTTTTATACGAATCAATCAGATTTAAGATGATCCCTTATATAGTTACAATTTACATGCAGCATGGCGAGTATACTACATACTAATTTCTTTCGTCTGAAATCGCTACAGATGCAAGAGATAATTGTACCGCTATTGTACCACCTTTCCAAGTGATCTGATTGTCGTTCCTCTTGACTCATTTCTCGATACCTTCAGTTCCAATCGATACCTCGCCACAAGGTTTTGCTGTTTTTGCATTCTTCTATACGCCGCCAAAGTTGATCGATATAGTCGATTTACTTTAGTTAAGCTCAATTGACGCAGAACATTGTAGAGGAGGGTGTCAGTTACGAATTCCAACGCAGTGGTTTGGATAAAGATTTTTTTGTAAATTTTGTGGAAAGGAGCGGGCTGTCTTTCGGAACTCGTCTCATTGTTGAAAAGAAATGGTCATGCAAGCCAAGAAAATTCGAAACATACAGCAGGTTCTGCTCTTGACAAATTGCTGTCACCAAAATCTAACATTAACATTAACAGGGCACACTGGTCAATATTCTGGCCAAGGAAGCTATTTCTTTTCTCCTACCCTTTATTTGGCAAACCTGTTTTATTACCCAATTTTTCGTACCATTTTCATAAATTTTACAATATGTCCTATAGCTGTTATTAACCAGTGTTATTAACCAGTGGTTGTGCATGATCCAAAGAAACTCTAATTTCTTGATCCACTCTGAGAACATAGTCACGGACGTAAAAAGTGGTTAGGATACCACGCATATGTCGTCCTCAAGGTGCTGTTGGTCAAAATATTTACAGTTGTACAGTAGAAGAATCAGTAATTTAGTATGGCCGAAATAAACTAATATCATTGATTTTGATGGATAAGTACTTTGGGCCCTTCATTAGTATAAATAAGGGCTTCTTGTTATACTTCGTTATACTTCCAAGGGCCGCAGAAGTAGGACTTGTCCTAAGGGCCCATGAACCTTTGTTCCGCTATTTTTTTTTATTTATTTTATATATCATGTATTTATTTTCTTGCAAAATAATCATCCCTACTGGGAAATTATCAAAGTATTACAAGAAACAAACAAACAAATAAACATACATTGAGGAAACAATACAAACAATCAATTGATAAATCAATAATATGCTAAGGTCCATGAGAAACGATTCAGCTTTGGCGATACGTTTACATTTGCTGTAATTTGCGAACTAGCAAGAAAAATTGTCGTACCTAGCAGTAAAATAGCGCGATTTGATTGGTAAATGAAGAGTCTACTAGATCAAAATAAAATATTTTAAAAATACGTCGAATAAAAGTATCCACTACAAAGACGTTAAATCACGAAATAATGCCATACCAAAATATTGCCAAATTACGTAAAATGAAAAAACCCGCTAAAAAGACGTCAAATCAAAAAACTGCTAAATAGACGACATCAAATAAAAACACTTACTAAAAGACATCAAATGAAAACACTGTCAAAAATATGTCAAATAAAAAGACTGCCAAAAATACGTCACTGTTAAAAAGAAGTCAAATTAAAACACTGTTAAAAAGACGTCAAATCAAAACACTGTCTAAAAGACGTCAAATAAAAATGCTGCCAAAAAGACGTCAAATAAAAACACTGCAAAAAAGACGTCAAATAAAAACACTGCCAAAAAGACGTCAAATAAAAACACTGCAAAAAAGACGTCAAATAAAAACACTGCCAAAAAGACGTCAAATAAGAACACTGCTAAAAAGACGTCAAATTAAAACACCGCTAAAAAGACGTCGAATACACAATTTTTTCATGTGATCGCAAAAACAAAGTGCAAGCCCTTTGAAGAAAATTTGTCGATTTTTGAAATTCAGAAATCTTTGCATTTTACAAAAAACCGCAAGTGTAGAAAATCTTCTGTTCTCATCATATTGACGAAGAACTGCAAGAGAAAGTGTAAACTTTTATGAAAAATTCATAAAAATCAAGGCTTTGCCGCCATTTTAGGAAAAGATTCGCTAAATTTTTTTCTAAAATTGACTTATCTATGCAGTCCTTTAATTGTTGTTATATGCTGTTCCCAAAGCATGATATTTTTTATAAGCCTCAATTTTGGCGCCCCTTTATTTCAGGGATAACCTCCGCTGGGGGGAGGGAAGGAAGCTGACTCCCCTGCCCCCTCTCACCCTGCCACCAAAACACTGGGTAGGAAAGGAACATTGGAGAACATTGGGGTTGGATAAGGGGTGGTTAATTGTTAAGGGTCGTTGCATTTGGCTTTAATAACTCCTTGTTGAAGAAATATGAATTCCCCAATTCCGTTAGGTTACCAACCTATCAACCTACTATGCTGAGAAATAATCTGAAATTTATTCATTCTTATGTTACTTTTCTTTCTAATTTACTCAACTTATAATAATGTATATTTTCTTTCTTTCTTTTCTATTAACTAAATATATATTACTTATACTTTCCCGGCGCAATTCGCTTGCTTTATGTTTTTAAACGAGTTTTAGTATACTTTCTATTTTGTATATCAGTTTGATATGAAGTGGCGTCGCGAAGGGATGACAAATGTGTGTGTGTGTGTGTGCGTGTGTGTAAATAAAAATATCAAACTTTAGTCACTGATATTAAGGGTACAAACCTGAAATAATCCGGTATTATTAGGCCGGTGTCTTTCGGGGGAGGCAGCCCTTCTCTTTTAGAAAAGAAACACAAGAATATCACAAAGCTGAAGAATCACATTGGAGTCATAATGGTGGAATGAATCAAAGGAACGAAATACGTAATTGGTGATTGAAGTATATACTGGATATTAAATTATTGGTAGCTTCGATATCTGAAATCGTTTATTTGGTTGTTGTGAAGATGAGCGATTCTGTGAAAGTTGAGAAAAATGTTTGCCTTGCATGTGAAGATTCACCAAATCAAGATCAAGTAGTGAAATGTTATGCGTGCAAAATGGTATTCCATGCATATTGTGAAAGTAACACTGACAATAATTTTGGAACTAAAACTATGGTTAAGACATTTGTAGCTGCATCAACGAAGGGGAACTTTAAGTTTTTCTGTGATCCATGCTTAACTAAAATGGAGATGGATGAAGCGGAAGCAGGAACATCACAAATGAAAGGGCTGGAGGACAAAGTTAACATTATGGAGAAGAAACTTGATACTATTACAAAGTTACTGGAGAAAACGCAAAATATCCAAACCAATAATGTAGCTAAACCATTGATTAAGAATATTTGGGATGATAAGGACAAGTTAGAATCTGTCAAAGCTCCACTACAGAAAGCAGTACTCGTTATTAAAGGAAGTGAAGATCAGGTTCAAAATGATGCTAATAGAAATAAAATCGGGAAGACCATTATCGAGAACAGTATTCCAGTTAATATGTCTTACCAAAAAAGGTCTGGTGATATTGTTGTTCATTGTGACAGCGTAGAAAAACGAAATGAATTGAAAAATAAAGTAGAATCAACAAACATAGATATGGTAATGGAAACCCCAGTAGAAAAACGTGCTTCTATAACTATTGTAGGACTGAGAGAGGAGTATGATAAAGATGAAATAATCAAAATGCTAGTATTGCAAAATGGTTTCATCAAAGGCTTTTCTAATGCTAATGAGATCAAAAATCACATTGAGATATATGCAGTAAGACCCTTAAAGAACAACCCAAATCGATTTCAAGCATTCGCTACCGTCAGCAAAACCCTACGTGGTGGACTTCAACATTTCGGGGATAAGGTAACACTTGGTATGATACGCTGCAAGATATATGATAGATTCCATATTAAACGGTGCAATAACTGTCAGAAATTTGGACATTATATGAGGGATTGTCCTACTCCAGACTCTACTGTTTGTGGTAAATGTAGTTCTTTCCATCATTCCACTAAAGAATGCCAAGCACACGAAGCAGAGTGTATAAACTGCATTAGAAATGGTATAGAAGAGAAAAACCATCATACAAATAGCATGGATTGTAAAACTCTACAGCGTGAAATACTAAGAAAGAAAAATCGCAATCATTTAAACTTCCCAGGGAAGCGTCATGTACCTCCATGGTAGATGGGCAACAACCAAGCTTGCCTTCCAACTTGAACAATGGTTTAATCAAATGTGCTATGTGGAATGTTACATCAATGAATTATAAAACTGGAGACATAATGGAACACTTAATGGATAGGGAACCTACAATGGTATTTCTTTCTGAAACATGGCTACAATCTGATAATAATGATGTAACTTCTTCGGTTAAAGACTATGGTTATGTTTTAATACACAATAGACGGAAGAATAGAGAAAAAATAACTGGTGGTGGTGTTGGTATACTTCTGAAAGACAACGTAAAACACAAACATGTTAAATGCAAGCATTATTCCTCATTTGAGCTGACAATAGTAAAGGTATTTCTTTTGAACAACAAATCAATATTATTGGTAAGCATTTATAGGTTATTATTTGTTTCTATTACTACTTTTCTGGAAGAAATTGTGAAACTATTCGAAATGCTTGTAGCTTCAGGTGATAACATAGTATTAGCTGGAGATGTAAATATCCATATGGATGCCGATGTGCTCTATGCTAATCGGTTTAGGGATATCTTAAACACGTTTAATCTTACTCAGCATGTTGATAGTCCAACACACATAGCTGGACATACACTAGACATAATTGTGACAATAGGTAATAATCCTGTGATTTCTGATATTGAAATAAAAGAATATGACTTAAGTCATCACTTTTTAGTGGACTTTAATGTGTCAGTACTTCCTGTTCCTAAAGAGTTCAAGACAATATCATATCGAAATACAAAGAATATTAACAAGGAGTTATTTATGAAAGACATAGCAGATAAGTTAAATATTACTGATACCGATACTTTTGAAGTAAACATCACCTTGTATAATGAAGTTATGAAAAGTGTCATAAGTAATCATGCTCCACTAAAGATGAAGAAAATTAAAATTGTTCCGAATGCTCCATGGTTCGATTGTGAATATGCACAAATGAGAAGACATAGGAGGCGTGCAGAAAAGAAATATCAAAGGACACAGCTTACAGTACATAAGGATCAATTCAAACAATTGAGAAAACAAACAACTACTCTTGCTTGGAGAAAGAAACGGGAATATTATGCTGAAAAGCTAGATAATGCCAATGCCAATGGCAAAGTATTATATTCTACTGTCAATAAACTGCTGGACAAAAATCAAGAAATTATTTTACCAGACTCAAAAACAGATAAAGACCTGGCAAACTCTTTCATGACCTACTTTACAGAAAAGATTCAGAAAATTAGGGATACATTTCAGAAAAGTAAACAGTATGATAATGCAGCTAATCCAGTATATGGAGGAGATAAATTGGTAATGTTTGAAGCAGCAACTTCTGATGAAATACTGAAAATTGTGTTAAGCCATGATGTAAAGACTTCACCAGAGGACCCTATTCCTGCTAGCATAATAAAAGATAATATTGATCTATTTTTACCAATTTGGACTAAATTAGTAAATTTATCGTTGTCAGAGGGTAGCATTGAATGTCTAAAAAGTGCTGTGGTAGTTCCTCTTTTAAAAGAACTAGATGATCATATGGATAGTGATAATCTCAAGAACTATAGACCAGTATCAAATCTACAATTTCTTGAAAAACTAATTGAAAGAATTGTTGCAACACGTCTGAATAAGCATATGGAAGATAATAATTTGAACAAGGATTTTCAGTATGGATATAAGAAAGCTCACTCCACCGAAACGCTTCTAGTTAAAGTGGTTAACGACCTTCTCATCGCTTCTGATAATCAAAAGGCTACAATAGTTATGTTTTTAGATTTGAGCGCTGCTTTTGATACAGTAGATCAAAGTAAGCTGCTCAAAATACTTAAGTATGAAATTGGTGTTGATGGTGTTGCTCTTAAATGGTTTACATCTTTCTTGAAAGGGAGGACACAAAGGGTTAAAATAGGTAATACCTTCTCAGAAGTATTTAACTTAATTTATGGAGTGGCACAAGGCTCTGTCCTTGGGCCAATTCTATTCAATATATATATAAGATCATTGAAGAAATATATAGAGCCATCAAAGTTCTCTATCTTCGGGTTTGCTGATGACCATCAATTACTTAAAACTTTCCTACCCATCTTGCAAGTAAATGCACTTGGTGAGGATATTAGACAATGTTTCCGTTTAATTTCGGAATGGATGAATGAGTATTTCCTGAAGTTGAATGCAAATAAAACAAAGATATTAGTTATTGCACCCCCTGCATTAAGAAATATAATAAAAATCCAGGGAACATTCATTGAT
>JAUKPT010004494.1:0-11080 GCA_032273505.1 Nanomia bijuga
TCCTCAACCGCCTCTGTGAGGTCGATTGCCACAGGCTCGTCGACTTTGTCCATCTGATGTTGAAGATTTGATTCGATATCATTCATCATACTTGCTTTTCCAAATTTGTTATCAGCTTGCGTAATCGCGTGTTTGCGTTGAGGATTAATTTTGGGAATGATACGATAGAGGATTTTTACGGGAACCGACACGGTACTCACTCATTTGAATTACAGGATTACGTCATAATTATAATTGTTAGTTTTAGTTTATTTCTTTGGAATATTACCAGTATGATCATCTTGAAGTTAAATTATTGATGCTTATACACAAAGAACTTTCATTTCACATAAATTAATTAATGTTTTATATTAGTATATTTTACGGCTTGAGTGTTGTTTTATGGGTGGCAAAGTAGATACTTACTCCTGTGTTTTTTTCAACTTTTAGTTGAGTTAGGATCTGAAAAAGTGTGTCCGTGTGTGTGTTCATTCAAAAGTTGCGAAGATCTACAATATGGATTTGTTTATAAATTGGCATGAAGATGTAATTTGACCGTATACCAAAACTGACGAAGCCCGATTTTCAAAAAACTGTCCAGTTTTTGAGATATTGTCCGAAAACCTTTATATTTAGGGTTTTTTCGAGATTTAACCGCTCGATGTGGTATTTTTTTATGCTTTCAAAGTAGCCACAATAAATACACATCTTCTGAAAAAAAATCTGGTTCTTGAGATATGGCGTCTGGAAGTTGTCCAAAAAGTAACTATCTTTGGAGTTGTTTTTTGACATCTTTTCTTCGTTTTGTTTGTGTCCTGGAATGTCCTGCAATTCAAGCATATTTTAGTCAATGTCCTAAAAATATCCTGGGATATCAACCAAGCAGTCACTATTTTCAGTTTAAATGATTTTCCTATTATATGAAATCTTCTTAGTTTTAATCTACACATGCATCCAATATTATATTACATGTCACAAATTAACACTCATTATTAGCTACCTTTGTAATTCTAACTTCTTTTCCCATTCCTGTCATCAACTTTAGTTTTAAATTATTGTATGTAAAATTCAATGAATTAAGTATTATTTCTGTAGTGAGTTTCTGGATATTATCTTGGGTTATCTGATATTTTGTCCTGGAATTTTTTGACAAAATTGAACTGATGTCCTGGAAATGTCCTGGGTTTTTAATAAGGTCCTGGATTGTCCTGGAATTTGATATTAAGATATAAGTGGTTACCATGGCTTTATTAGTGTGGTTTTATTGTTCCAGGATTCTTTTCTCCAGCGTCGCAATAGTTTATACTAAAATTGATTTTTCCTCTTTCCAATCATGTCGATTCTATCAAAAATGAAGAAATAGAATGAGAGAAAATCGAAAATGACTTTAAAAAACTCAGAATAATTTAAGAGATCCATTAAAATTGATGTTCAAAACGTGCGAAATCTTTTGTATAATAAATGCCTTTCTCGTGATTATGCGCTCTCAAGGGTAATTAATTGTCCATTAATACTTTAGCTATCATAGCTACTACAGCTACCAATTTGGCGGTGCTAAACATTGAGGTTAGTGACGTAACTAGGAAAGATGAATACAAAGTAAACTAAACCAAACAGTTCACCCTCTTCCACTACTTCTGCATGATAAACCAAGATAAACAAGGGGTATAAAATGTTCACTGAAATAAAATGTAACGAATTGCAGAAATACAATAAATTATGCAGAAAAGTGAGTAAGATTGAGGTATTGCAAAATCGTTCGATAATATTTTTGATTTATTAGATTTATTGAATCAAAATTTGATGAAAATCAAAGACTTTTCTTTCGTGATATAATTTAACTATAGCAAACAAAAACAGCTGGAAATGGAAGTAAAAATGTATCAAATTTACATCTAAGTTAATCAAAATTTGATGAAAATCAAAGACTTTTCTTTTGTGATATAATTTAACTATAGCAAACAAAAACAGCCGGAAATGGAAGTGAAATGTATCAAATTTACATGTAAGTTAATCAAAATTTGATGAAAATCAAAGACTTTTCTTTTGTGATATAATAAACTATATAGCAAACAAAACCAGCCGGAAATGGAAGTGAAATTTATCACATTTACATGTAAGTTATGTGTTTCCTTATCATTTCTGATCGATTAAAAGTGAAAACATCAAAATTCGATGAAAATTAAAAGATTTTCTTTTGTTGTATAACTTTTCTAAAACTATAGAAAACAAAAACCGCCAAAAATGGAAATGAAATTTATCAAATTTACATGTAAATTATGTATTTTTTATCATTTCTGAACAATTAAAACGAAAGATTTCGATGAAAAAATATTCTTTTGTAATATTTTTTTTTTACCAAATCTCAGTAAGCACAGATTAGATTCCTCATAGTTAGTAGATCTAATGGTTATGAAACATATTGTTACATGTTATTGTGGATGTTGTGCACGGCTAAATAATGACCCAATCTATTAAAATCTATTGATAAAAACGATTAACTCGAAACAATTCCATTTTCATTAACATAATTCGAATAACGTCAAAATAAGTGTAATCGTGATATAAAAAAGATAGATTCGTAATGTTGTATGTTCATTCGTAAAGGCCGTATGAACCGTATGAACCGTATGATTTTCTTCACTTCACTTTGATCTAAATCTCCGTAATTTGCCTTTTTTTATAGGAATCGAGCGTATAAGACAAGAATTCTTGGCTGGCGCCGCGCGTCAATGGACGATTGTTTGGCGGTCCTTAAAGAGGCGATGAGAGTGTGATTTTACGGCATCTGGAACACGTTTGAGGCATGAAAATTGTCAACTTTACCGAGCATAATGCCGAGAATAAACGCGATCCTTAACAATGATGTCACCAGCATTAGTACCAGACCCTTGAAAGCTAACTAGAACAATGGATCGAAAAAAACGGGCGAAAATCTCCCGAACTAGGTCACAAAAGAATGTGTAGGGGTGTACCATTCATCGATTTTTTAAATACTTATTATTGTAGAAGAAAATATAAAATTGCGCGATTTCTATTGTTTAAGATTAAGACTCGCTTACCAGTCATGCAACCTGTCAACCTTTTTCTTTGAGGAGTAAGGCGCTGAGTATAGTCCTTTCCTATTATTTTTAGATTTTTAGATTATCATTTTCGAAATGTATGGCCTTGATTTAGTGCCCATGCCTATATTTATTGAAATTTGATCTTGTTTGGCAGGTGGTCATTCCCATGAATGGAATATCGTGGAATATCTGTAAAAAAGTGAAAAATATCAGAAAAAATCTTGAAATATCGGAATATCGGTAAAAACAAAAATACCAAGTTCAAACTAATAAATGTTTTGAAAAATTGTTGAAATGGAGGAAAATTTTCTTATTTATACTATTGCAGACTTATTTTGACTGACAACTCGATAAGTATATTCTTTGTGCTCAAACACCAACTAAATCAGTTTACGAATCATTTCATCGTACATCAACACGGTCTTAGTGGAAGAGCAAACACTTCTAATCCCATTAGAATACCTGATAAGATGTTTTGTACTCACCAGTATGTGCATCTCGTAAGTTTTGATCATCTGTGATAAGCTGATGCTCCAGGCTGTCTTACTGTCATGTCTAATTTGTCACAACAAAGAAATCAATCAGCGCTTTTCAATGCATACTCTCTCAAGGCTGATTTACACTACAATATTTATTTTAACAACGAAAAAATGCCGGTCGCTGTTTTCGTGAAAGGTCACATCGACAAAAATATATAATTGCACATATTTTGTATGTATTTTATCGCCATTTTTACTAAGAGGCAAGTTTCTCAAATAAGAGTACTGACATAATTTATGGCACAAAAAAGTAATTGACACTACTCCTACAGTCGAACGCTAATGAAGAAAAATCTTTGGAGCTAAATTTCATGCATCATACTTAAGATAATCTCATGAGATCAGTGGCCTACGTAGAAATAATTGCTTAGCAGGACGTAATGATCACCGACCATGCACAATTTACCAATCAGTCAAATTTATCGTTAGTTTGGTCAGTACTTAAGATTTCAGCAATAAACTAGTCGAAATTATTGATGGATTGGTCGGTGACCAGGGTTTTAAACAACAAATTTGACAAATCTTTTCTGTTAAATTTGGTCGGTAATAAGAAATAAAAACTTGAGTAACTGTCAATTTTTACTGATGATTTCGAAAACCTCTGCACCCCCGGTATTTCTGCCACTGCATTGGATAACAAAGTTAATTAAGAGCAGCGCAGTATTGAAAGGCGTTGCACCGTGGCACCGTTTCGCGGAGAGGAGTTTTAATACACCAATTCAACATATATTATGTTTGATGGGGTAGAGTTGCACCTGCCTCGTAAAACAAAAGATATTACACTGAACAAGATATTTCTAATAAAAGGCACGATGAGAGAAACAATAAACCACGATTAGTTACAAAAGAAGCTCACCAAATACTCATAGAGCAGTCTAACATATTTTTTAATTGTTAAAATTGATTAATTATTCTTTAATAATATATAGACAATATTTAATTAATGTTTAAACATGATACTTTCTATTAAATTGCACATATTTACTATTAACTCCATATAAATATACTGGACTATAATTTTTTACCCCATTAGCTAGTGTCCAACCCCTACGCGGCCTACATGTTGAATTGGTGTACTTGCACCTAAAAAAAACTAAATTGACGCTTCTGCATATAAGGAAAAATTATTGGTCTATAATTCTTATCAGGTCTGAAACAAAATGCCTAATTAACTAATCATTTCCTAAAGAGTAGCATAGCATTCCTAGACTGTTTGGCATCTCTTTTAAGGAAGAAGTATCATAATTTCTAATAATTACCACTAATGGTACGAACCGAAAAGATCGCACAAAAATAACAGCATCTGCACTCAGTCTATTTAACGCTAATACTTTATCAGTGAGTTATCAGTGATAATAAAGTATCGGAATCCCATTGTTTTTCACTCGAATTAAAGCAGAACCATAAAAAAGCACTTAATGTGTACTGGACCTTAGTACAGTATAAAACATCATAACTATTTTTAGATTCAGTCTAATAATTTTCAACATAGAGTGCGTAACACTACGTATGGAAAACAAATGGAATTAGAATATCATGGCTTCTGTGAATAATCTACACGCAGCTGCGTATCATGGAGATATTGAGATTATAAAAGAATTAGTTGCGAAGGGAGACGACCTCAATACTGTTAACGACGCTGGATTAACGCCGTTAATGACGGTATTATTGAGCGATGTCGGCAAAAAACGTAAATGTAAGACAATTGATTATTTGCTGAATAGCGGCGCTGACGTAAATATGTTGAATAAAGATGGCGATTCTGCACTTCACGTTGCCGTCAAGATCTCGACGAGTCGTGATGTTTCAAGACAGTTTATAAAACGTTTATTGGATCACGGCGCCGTTAAAAACACATACGACGAAAGTGGAAAAGTAGCGTCTGATATTGCATATGAAATCGGCAACAAGAAGCTGGGAGATTATATTTTACTACACAAACGAAATAAAAAAGATGGCGTTATGTCAAGTATATTGTCGTCATTGTTCCCCAAATCAACGTCATACAACTTATTTTTTGCAGACTCAGACTCTGAAAAGTCTGAAAAGTCTGAGAATGATTACGTCATAACTCAGTCAACGTCCAAAGTAAATAAAGAAATGCCGCCAAATGTCGTGCTTCGTATTGATAATAAAGTTGAACCTGTCTATTATGTTGCACAAGACATCAAAAGAAATCATAACAACGGTTGCATTGAGAACTTAACTGCTAGAAAAGATCTCGATTCTGTAGAATCTAAGTCAAAACCAGATCAGATTTCTACACTCAGCGATATTGAACAGAAATACGATAATATAAGAGAGTTAGGTGATAACAATACACGTATATTGCAAGAGGTAGACAAGACTGATCATTTAAAGCAACAGGTAATTGATAAACACTGCCTAAAAGAAATAACAGCAATATATAATGTAAAAGAGCAAGCAGAAAATGAAAATATAGAAGGGCTGACAAGAGTTGACATCCATGAACTAAAAAAGAATATTTGTCTAGTCTTGAAAGATAATGAGAAGAACGACGGGAACATTGAAATACCTGATAAAAAGGTCAAAACGATAAAAACATCAAGTAGCCGCCAAGAAGTAATCCAGCCGACAGAAGATACAGTTAATATCACAAAAAAATTAATTAATGCAACAGAAAGAGTCAATGGCGAGGTCGTGAATAGCTCAGAAACGGTATCAACTAGAAAAGAAGAAGTGGTAGGAGTAGTAAGTACTGATGATGAATTCTTACATGAGATAGGGTTGATAAAAGGTAAAACAAAGGAAGCAAAAAACATTGCAACAAATGAGGCAATTGTTGTCACAAAAGAAGATAATAATATCAGAGAAGTAGTTAAACATGTCCAAGAAAAGGTAGATATCACTGAGGAAATAAGTTCCACAAAAGAGAACAACAATATCATGAAGGAGGTCGAAAAGACCACAAATGAGATAAAAAGTATTGCAGATAAAGAAATAAGTTCCACAAAAGAAGGCAAATATACCATAGAAGATGGAGATGTCAAAGATGAGGTAATATGTATTACAGATAAAATTAATTCCATAAAGAAGGACAACAGTATCAAAGAAGGGGTTGAAGATGGCACAAGAGAAAACTATAATGTTACTGACTTTTTTAAGATAGAAAACAAAGAAAAGGATTTACAAGACATTGAGATCACTGGTACAATAAATGACACTACAATTGGCAATAATGAATCAAAACTGCGCAGTGATACTCAGAGTAAATCTCAAACTATTAACAAAGAAGGTGAACTAAAACTTATAGATGGGAAAACCTCAACCAGTCAAATTACAGTTAAAGAAAATAGTGGAGAAAAATATCAACGAGATAGTGCGCAAGAAATAGAAGAAATATATACGAGCCACTATGCTAGCAGAGCAAGAAACCGACATCTTTCGCTCAGTGCAATTGACATTTCTTCGTATAGCACGATCTATTTGCACTTTAGTTTTAACACAAATAAATCATTCGTCAGCAGAGATAATGAAGGTTACAGAGTTCATTTTATTGACTGAAACAATTCAATAAGAGAATGATGGTTTTTAATGCTTATAGAAAAGACATGACACCAAGATTTAGAAAATGAACATCTGTGAAGAAAAGTTATGACGAAGGACGAAACTGGAAAAGAGAAAGGCATTAACAAAATGTCTTATAAACTGTTTGTATGAGTAATCATTGTCAACAAAACAATGTAGAGGAACATGTAGAACTCTCACGTTGATTTGATATACGATTGACATTTCTAAGATAATAAGCAACGTCGAAAATGAAATTATGTGCTTTTTGGCATTACTTCTTTGTCATCAAAAAAAAAATCCTGTATAATGTAGCCACAGACTACAAGCGCTATTGCAATGATGATTAACTCTATCGTATCTTAACTTCTCTTCTCTTTATCACATATTTGTTACACTATACACAACAAAATTACCAATGTTAGTCATCTTAACTGACCTCACATAACTAATTTCTTTTCTCAAATAAAACAGTAAACTTTTGTACATACAAAAACAAAAAATTTTTAGTTCCAATTAATAACTAGCTTTATATATTTTTTGCATTATGCCTTTTACTTTTAACAACTTTAGTTGCCGGACTCTTGGTAAACATGGTTATCTGTAACCCATGTTAATATATGTAATTGCTTGGAGTCCGTGTCAAAATGATTAATATTAATGTCCATGTTGTTTCTTTATTGCTTCCCTCGTGAAATTCTTTCAAAACTTTATTCGCGAATTTCCTGCATAACCAGTAGATACGAAGAACTACTGAAAATAGCATGGCGAACTAATCAACAAGTTAGGCTGATAAATTTGATTATTTTCTAATCGAAAAGAAGGAAACAGAAATCGCTTTTGCAATGCTCTTTTGGAATGTCTGTGTACGTAGATGGATTAAAATTATAAGAAAAAAGTAAAAAAAATAACATTTTGCAAATAGAAAAAATCTTTTTGAAACCCTATGAAATATCGATAGAGATTTACTTAAGGCATTTATTCGTCCAAGTAACTACATCCCAGAGACTGCCCAATTTGCTTTCTTATTTAGGTCTCGAGTTAAAGCTCAAACGTGAACAGTTTCTGGAGCAACAGAGAAGTAGGGAATACAAAATGAAGAACAGGATAAACAAACCAACCTCTCCAGAAGTCAACAGAAAAGATGAAGATGAGGTGGACGAACTGTCGACGTGAACATAATGCGCTATTCATTCAGCAATTAAAGATTTCTCCAACGAAAGATTAGGTTTTCTGACTAGACTGGATGACCAACTGTTTGTCTGTAACACGGGCCTCTATTGTCATCGCATTCAATCATTAAAAGTTTTAGACCTGTTGCAGACATAAAATGGAAAAAAGTAACTTAGTGTTTATGTCAGTAAAATGAGTTTTGTAAAAAGTATATCTAAAAAACTTTGTATTTATTTCAATACTTTCATCACTTTCCATTTTTAATTCATCAAAAACGTTTTCATTACGGGATACAGAAAGATGCGTACGATACAGAACATTTTCCCGAAGGGATCGATCTATATCCAGTCCAATTTTTGATTCAAAATAAAATGATAAATTGTTTCATAATTTATTTTCCAATTTGCAGTACTAAAAAGTACTAGACATGAACAAGAAGTAAGCGACAAAACTCTTGACGTCGTTATGAAGCTGACCAAATACAATTAAATTTGCAACTGGATTTGTCTGTGTAACTAAAAACAAATAAGAATCTTAGCCTGAGTGTTGCCTTTGGCAAAAAAGCCTTTGAAGGTTCGGGAGATTACCGTTTACTGATGGTTTTTTTTCTAAAGCCCCCATGATGAATAGGGTTAAGAACCTAATACCATGCCTAATATGTGTGCCAAATTTCAAGAGTTCCTTACAAAAAGATCTATCATGAACATGGCCAGGTATCTAAGGTGTAAAAATAGCTTTATTTTCTGATATTTCCGTACAGAAATCCGTAGTATTCATTCTTGTGATGAAATACAGGGTTGTACTAAGTCCTTTCAAGTCATTGTTGGCACCCTACTGAACAGGAAGGTAATATGGGATGGAATTATGGACGATTTTATGCAACCAGTAAGACGCGACGAATACGTCGTCTGTCAGACAAGGAATCCCAAACCAATTCTTCAAAGGTCTTTGATCGGCTTGTTCCTTTCCATTCTACGCCCCCGTAATTACAAATACTGCTTGATACTGTACTCTTAATTTCGTTCATAACATGAATTTTGATGGTTCCCGATAGATGAGGTCACAGTAATTGAGATGTGGTCTAATAAAAGATTGTTTTAAGTGTTTTGGTTGGTTGATTGAGTGTCGGATTTACCAATAGGCTAAACAGATAGCCTAGATCCCGCGCTTCAAGTCATAATGTTAGGCTCAGCGCAAAGAACCTTCTTTTTTGTTTTTGATATATTATTCGGCTGAATGGCACATCTGTTTTTGTATCTTTGTACCAACATTACTATCAGTGTAATGTGGCCAACCTAAAAATGATTTTTAGGTCTATAAAAATATAGTTTAATTTACGAAGAATCATGAGGGGCCCCGCGCTCTACTTTTTAGCCTAGGCCCCACAATCCTTGAAACCGCTACTGGGTTGATTCCATGACAAAGGTTTAAGACTACCAAGGATGTTTCTGGCCTTCGCAATATTTTCCTGGATACGCCTTTTGAATGAGAAATTAGCCGTAAATACTTTTAACAAGTGTGCTGTACAACAGGATTTCCAGCAAAGTGAAGAAGAAGATGATTCTGCTTCGTTTTTTACAACAGAAAACAAAATTATTTGCACAGCCTGCTTTATAACGTGATCTGGATTGGATTGCATTTTTCATTGGTGAGCCCATGTGCGAATAATTTCAAGATCGTTATTCAAGTCTCTTTTGAAAGCTGCTGGATCACGAAAAGAGGAATAGAGCATAGTTTTATCAGCTAAAAAAATGATTTTAGAATTTATTATTGACTTTGAGATCATTTATATAGACGAGACACAATAAGGGGCCGGGAACAGATCCTTGACGTAACGTCGTTATTGACAGTTATAATGTAAAATCTCAAAAAAAAAAGCCATGAATGCCGTTTTGCTTTAGTTTCAAATTAACCCTTCATGTCAAAATTTATCAAAGGCCATTTTTATGCTCAAAAGCACCCATGAATTCTGGTCAGTTGTCGAGTCAACGGGCCTGAAACCAGACTGATTACATGTGATGAGATCGTTACTATCTAGATGAGAATAAAATTCTTCAAATACAATATTTTCAAATATTGAGAGCAAGAGAGATATTGGACGTTTATTGTTGAGTAAGTGTTTCTTGTTCTTCTTTCGCTTGTTTCCAAACAGTTGGATACTAACAAATTTTTAAACCGCTGCGAAAAGGACAATTGAAATGCCACATATGCTAAGCATTTCCCAGTTATGAAATCAGACCTGTTTGATTTATGCAGATTTATATTGCAGATTAAGGATGTAGATTCCCTCTAAACGAGTGTTATAAATATTTATTCAATCGAAAAAATTGTACAAGCGTTGCATATTTTTCATAGTAATCAATACTTCAATGTGCGATTGCCAGTTGTGCCGTTTTGATTATATTCCTGATGATTCTTCTACATCATGGAAACAAAATTAGACGTCTTGTGGTCGTATTCGGATGTTTATATTAGCCATGGATACCTAAAGAAGATGGATATGAACGAGGATTTCTATATGTTCCAGAAAGGGGTTAGAGCAGAAAACACTATTTCTTTGACCTTTCTATATGGACATTAAACAATGCACAATCAATTGTAGTAATAATAATGTGATAAATACATGATCAAAAATTAATATGTATGTTCATTAAGTGCTCAACATTAATTATTCATAATATGAATCACCCTCATTTTAACCCATTGTTGAGTAAAAATGTTGTTCGAACAAACACAATTCCATACGTAAAGACATACAATAACGTTAGTTCTGTGATGTAAGCTTTCTTGTCTTCG